>JAUMHB010042712.1:0-18232 GCA_032359685.1 Pittosporum tobira
ATTTGTAAGACATGAATTTAATAATAAATTGGCAACCCAAGTCGGGGTGTGGATGCCCAGATTTGGGGGTGTCACAAATAAGTTGTTTGTATAATTTATTAATGAGAAAAGATTTTTTAGTTTTATTTGTTTGCAAATAAAGTTATGTAAAAGATCATTGAGATTAATGTAATAACATATATACATACACACACACACACACACACATATATAAGAGTAATGTGAATAGACTAATATAATTGAATATTTAAATAATTGACTTGTATATCAAGATATTGAGTTGCGCGGCTTCGAAATGACTCGGTGAATAAAAAAACTTAGTGATTCATGCTATAGTTGGGCAAGTAAACCAAAATAGACTTGGTGCTTATTTATTTATATTATATATTTATTTTTTAAGTTTTTAAAATTGAGTTGAGTCGATAATTGAAATTAAGTCGCATGGAATAGAATGAATAAATAAGTTGAGCAAATAATTATAGGGGGGTTTTTGGTATTCTTAGTCTTCGACACAAGAAAGGGAAGGAAATTTTTCACACCTTTTTCTTGTGTCGAACTTATGTTTTTTGTATATTTATTTAAATAAGTTATTCATATAATTTATTAACGAGAAGATATTATTTTATTTTATTTTTTTTTGCAAATGAAGGGTAAAAGACCATTGAGATTAATGTATTAACCTATAACATTATATTTAATTTGTGAGTTATTATATATATATGTATATATAAAGAGTAATTTGAAGAGAGTAATATAATTGCATATATAATAATTGACTTATATATCAAGATATTGAGTTGCGTGACTTCAAAATGACCTAGTGACTTACGTTATGATTCGTTAAGTGAAATAAAATAGATTTATATTTATTTATTTATATTGTATATATATTTTTTAAGTTTGTAAGATTGAGTCAACTTGGTAATTGAACAAAAATAGGGTTTGTTTGGTATAACTTATTTTAGAATAACTTATGACTTATTTGTTGATTATAATTTTTTTTTGTGTTAAAATTTTTTTTATTGACTAACTTTTTAAAATAAATTAATAGTATTGTTATACTTAACCTATAAAAATTTTTAAATTATTTTTTAAAATTAATTTTAAAAGAGTTGACTTTTAGAAATAAGCTATAATGACCAATAATCAATTCAACTAAACAGGACCGTAGACTCATTGACCGAGTCAACTCGATGAGTGAATAAAAAGACTCGTTTAACTCTTGTTATGACTCGGTAAATGAACTAAATTATATTTGATATTTGTCTATTTATATTATGTATTGATTGATTGTATTTTTTTATGTTTATTAAGAAATATATTAGTTATAAAGTAAATATTTAAAATATTTTTATACTTTTGGGTTGATGAAATGAAAAATACTTTTCGTAAAAAGAAAAAATAAGTGTGATTTTAATAATTAGAACTCATTATATTTAATATTAAAAGTACAAGAACGTTTAAATTATGTTTATTTTTAAAAAATTTAAAATTATAAAATATTTATAAAAAATATTATAAAAATTATGAACGAACTCAGTCACGAGGGTCGAACGTATTGGCAGAATCAGCTAACGTAAAGCCACTAAACACTTACTAAACCCACATCTTCTCCGACTAATTTTTTCTTTTTTGCGGTCTTCATTGACTCATCCGATCGCAATGTCTTCCCTTTTATTTTAGGGTTTCAGTTAATTTCCCAATTCCCAGACACTCGACACCGTTATGGCGATCAGATCAACCGGCTACGTGGCCCGAAACCTAGCCTCGTCAGCTGTCGAAAAAGCCGGCGGCTTCCGCGTATTTCAAGAATGCGCAAGTCGATCTTGGAGCTTTCTAACAAACCCTGATGTCGAATTCCGGCGGCCCAACAGACAATACTCATCTCATGCATCTCTCGCCGGAGATATTATCATCTCAAACTCTCCGATTGACGCTTGCTTGGCCTCGCTGTTAAGCTCTCCGGGACGTGGGTCGGGTGGTCCGGGGGTTTGTACATTGAGAGCCTCTTCGATTCTACCATTTTTGCAAACGTCGAAGTGGCTGCCATGTAATGAGATGATGGGGGTTTTGGTGGACAAATTTGGAAATAAAAGCAAAGATAGGGAGGTGGTTATTAGTGAATGTAATAAGGGATTGTCCGATGGGTCTCGTGAGAAGGAACTTGAAAGGACTAATGATTTGTCGGATGGGTCTCATGTGAATTGGATGCACAAGTTGTTGAATTGCTGTTCGGAGGATACAAAGGCTGCTGTCACGGCCTTGGGAGTTAGCCTACTTTTTAAGTCATCCTTGGCCGAGCCGAGGTCGATTCCTTCCACTTCTATGTCCCCAACTTTGGATGTTGGTGACCGCATTTTGGCTGAGAAGGTATAATTTACAATTTGATCGATATTTTGCTTGCAAATGTGATCATTATTTCCCATCATAGCACTTATTGTATCCTTTGAAGACGTACTGCTTCTTCAATGAATTAATGTGATGTTCTTTGTTAGTGTGATAGGCCGCAAAGTTGTTTGCTTTTTTATGACATGCTTAGATATGTAGGGGAAAATAGCCTATTTCGGGTAACAAATTGTGCAGTTGCTAAAGAAAAGCATGGAATAAAGCCTTTAGATTTCAACTGAAATGAACATTGTACTGAATGTGTCTAAGCTAATGGTTTACTATGTTTGTGACTTTCAAATTGATTGGAAAAGAAAAGGCAAGAAAGCTGCATTTTTCTGTCCAAATCTGTTGCTTGTGAGTTTGTAGGAGCATAGAAAAGAATAGATTTGGCCAGAAAAATAAACACTTTTTCATTTCAGGCTTTCTTGCCAAATCTGAAGGGATTCAGATGGAAAAGATAAGGAAACCACTGAAATTTTCATAATTCCCATGTTAACCTCATTTTCTTAATACAAGAAATTTTATTTACATCTCATGTCCTCTATTCTTCCTCGGTGTACTTTACCAGAAATAAGTAAATAACACACGACGATAGCTTCTTTATATACGGAAAGAAGAAGAAAAGTCTCTCTGTTGCCCAATCTTCAAACAAATTAAAGTCCGGATCTTTATTGTTCAGTCTTCAAATCAGCATGTACTCAAGCATATATTTCTAACCTATCAAAAGAGCAGAACCTTCATTTAATTGATTTTTGATATTTTGATTTCAATATGACGGCTACCCATGCAGGGTGGGTAAGGAGTAAGGACATCTTACTTCTATAATGAAGATAAATTTGCTATAAAGGCGGGCTCTAATTGTAGTTCATTCATCTTTTTTTCCCCATTGGAATATACAAACACAACAAATAGTTTTAGTAAGTTTTCTGTTACAAACTAACAACCTTAGGATAGGAGAAGTTATATGTTTTCTGTTCTTTTATTTTCTTTTCTAACTTATATTTTTTGTTCTTTTCTTTTCTTTGTAAACTGATGCACAGTCTCATTTGATTCTTTGCAATCAGAATAGAGGTAATGGCAAGTACAGATTATTGATGTGCCATCACTAAATGTTTCCAGTGTAACTTGTGTTTTACTTTTCCCTAAATGTTGGTCTACACATCCATGGAGAATGCCGCCTGTGTTCTCCTTTAATTGTAGACATTGTGCATGGAGACATGTTACTGAGCTGGTGTTTCTATTCTCTCATTTAATTGTTTGAAGAAGATTTTTGGTTTAGTTGGTTAGGTATAATAATTTGACAAGTTCATCCACGATTAGACATTTTCTTGGGGTTTCTGTAACATATTATCCTGATATTCTTTGAGCATTTGGTGTTTCAGGTCTCATACGTATTCAGAAATCCAGAAGTGTCAGACATAGTGATATTCAAGGCACCACCAATTCTTCAGGTGCAATCTAATATTCAAGACTGCTACTTTTTATAACATACTCCGTATTTATTTGATTGGAAGAGGCATTTAAGGGAACGGATGATATTGTTGTTATTTTTGTATTACTGTGTCTTTGTAGGAAATTGGTTATAGTTCTGGCGACGTCTTCATAAAACGAATTGTGGCAAAGGCTGGGGACTACGTTGAGGTAAGACCTCCTCCTCTTGAAAAGGGAAGTAATATCTTGCTGCTTCCGAGTTCTGTCCATTTATGTTTCTGAATTTTCGGATAGGCTCATGATGGTAAATTGATGGTGAATGGTGTTGTTCAAGACGAAGATTTCATTTTAGAGCCACTTGCTTATGATATGGAGCCTATGGTAGATCCTCGGATTTCTCTTTCATTTGCAGGATACCACTCTTTCTTGTTATTGTGTCTAAATTTATACATAGAAATTAATATGAGATGCCTTGGTTTATTGTTTATATTTTACAGCTTGTGCCAGAAGGATATGTCTTTGTGATGGGGGACAATAGAAATAATAGTTTTGACTCCCACAACTGGTAAGTTATTTGGTTAGCTCTTTACATCTGTCTAAATTATCCGAAAAGAAGCTTTTATTTTCTCCACTGACTTTGTCTTTCTCTCTCTTATGCTTTTCAGGGGTCCTCTTCCTGTCAAAAGCATACTTGGTAGATCAGTTTTCCGATATTGGCCCCCTTCCAAATTAACCGACACTATATATGAACCACATGATGCAAAAGAAACACTTGCTCTTTCTTGACCGTTTAGCCATGTGCAATCCTGCTTGTAGCAAGATGGTTCAGATAAACATAGTACTCTTTCACATAATGGATTATTGACCATTTCCCCTCTTCCTTTTTGGCTCGTTAATGAGCTAGTGTAAATATACTATTGCTGCCGTGCTTCTGCATGAATAAATTATTTGTACTATTGCCATAGTCGTATACGGTTCATTATTGATTGCCCATATGTGGCTGGTTTTGTATTGACTTTCTGGAACTGAAGAGTGGGAAGATGGAATTGAGGTGTTATTGATGGAGAACCTTTCTCTACTTGGTTTTTTCTTTTTTCAGGTTTATTAATGTGCGACTTTTAATCAATCCAATGTTGTTGATATAACCTAGGACTACTTTTTTGATTGTACAATTTGATATGTTGGATTTATACAATTTGATATGTTGGATTTATCATTTGCAGCTATACCTGCAGTTAGGACTGTTCATTCCCATAATCGGTACCGAAATTATCGAATTGGTACCAAACCGAATTGAGCTTTTGCTTCGTATCTCGGTACGGAACCGTTTGATCGGTTTCGGTATCAGTTCGGGACCGGTTTCGGTATCAGTTCGGGACATGTTTTGGTTCAGGTTTTAGATTTGATTCTGTCTCGGTTTTTTTTTTATTTATTATTATTAATTTTTTTAAAAAAAAAAATTTTAAATTTAACTTTTAAAATTATTTTTTTCAAGTTTAGGAATATTTCAACTTTCACTTCGCATTGTCTGGTCGCGATAGAGAAATAATATTGTTTCGACTTCATTAACTTGATTCATTAATATATATCATATAGAATTTTCAAAAACATTCATCTTATGTTTATGTTCTAATTTACATCTTTTGTATTATTAATTGAAATATAATTAAAAAAAATATTACTCTTCTCATTGGATAGTTGAGTAAATGATATGTTGAAGAAAGTGATTAATTAATTTATTTGTTTTTATTTAAAATTATTTTTGCTTGCTATGAATTAGATTATTATTTATTTTAACTTGTAATATTTATTCAATTAATATATTCTATAATAATAAAAAAATATATATTTTTAATTAGTCTGAATATTGATCGGACACCACTGCTTGTTGAATTTTACTTATTGAGCATCATCAAATAAATGAGGATGAACGACTAGGGTTTTATTTAATGCTAAGTAAATAGTTTCATTTGTTTTTCTCATAATTAACACATAAAGATATTGTATGAGAAATACATTATTTATATTTTTGGTTTTTTGTTTTTTTATTATTTTATAACCGGTATTGAATTAAAAAAATTCGAATTGAAAATAAATTTTAAAAAGATAGAAAAAATCGAAATCAAAAATTACCGAACCGCAAGTAACGAAATCGTAATTTGATTCTGATTTGATAATGAATTCGTACAGAAAAAATAAAAACAGTGAACACTTTTACTTACCGTTAAAGGGAAGAAAACATTGTTTACTGTTTTGGTCGGGTATGTCTTTAATGGATTATATATATTTTATTATTTTTTTCTTTTTCGAAACAATTAATGGATATTCTTTTGAAACATTTAGTGGATATTATTAAGTGCATTGCATATGGTTTTGTGGCCGAGCTTTCCATAAATGTTTGTGCTACTTTTTCCCTTTCCCCAGCCTCTCCTCTTTGTAACTCGTATTGAACAATGATTGATTGTAAGACTGCCGTAATGGTATGCGACATTTGAGTTGAAATTACAAATTATTATTATTTTTTATTGCGTGCTTGCAAAATGAAATTTGATGAAATTATATGTAAGCAAAAAATAAAATTAATTTTAAGGGATATATCTCTTAATGTATTTATATTCACGTAATTACGTGAGCATGTATTTATGTTAAATAATTTTTTTAAAATTATACAAATCAAGTCCAAATTACAAATCCATATAGCTATGTGCAATGCTACTTCTTTCGTTCTAAAGAGATTGTTTTCAAAATTTTAGAGTCAAATATTCAGATATTAAATTTCTAAAGTACGTAAATTTATCAACTTTTAGTTAATAGAAATTTGAACGTTTTAAATTGTCTACAAATTTATTTATTAAAATATTTACTATTATTAATCATATAATGAATTAAATAAGTTTTAAAATTTAAAATTTTATAAAAACAACCTTGAAAATTGGGAAATAATTTTTTTTTCTTTTTATTTTTAACGGAGGGAGTAAAATTTTGTCTTTTTACAACATAGCTCAGGCAACAAGCAATAGCATTATAAGAAACATTAAACTCAAATACTTAATTAATGCGAAAGCAAACTCGATCTGAGTTTGAACTGGACATAAACGAGTCAAGCGGGTGAGGTTCATGAACTCCTCGATTCCACTGCTCGTCTAAATTAATAATTGCCACTTTTTTAGGAGTCGGAAGACAAAAATGGATCTTTACAAATTACTGTACAATGGGCCTTTAGTCGGTTAAGCTTCACGTATACATACTGCATACAGCAGTCGGCGTGTTCGTCCGTTGACGAAACAGAAGGGAAGGAAAGAAGATGATCGCACGTTTCATAATCTGTCTCCTTATCCCAAGATTCACTCTCGCAATCACTTCATTTAATCTCTCTCACTTCATCTACCCTAAATTCCACGACTACTTTCGACCCGAACCTTCTCTCTTCTTAAAGGTCCGTTACCATTTATCAATTAAGAATACTTCATTTACTTTGATTTCACTCAATTTCATATAGTCTTAATCAATTAATACTTGTATGATTGTTGTTTGAATTCAGGACGTATTAGATTTGATTTCTGAGCGACAAAATTGGAACTCTGCGGATGTTAGGGTTTCCAAGTTGGATTTGGAGCAGGCCAAGTACGGGAATTTGCAGAG
The DNA here is from genome assembly GCA_032359685.1 of Pittosporum tobira. NCBI lineage: Eukaryota > Viridiplantae > Streptophyta > Magnoliopsida > Apiales > Pittosporaceae > Pittosporum > Pittosporum tobira. Next base: position 7,462 of record JAUMHB010042712.1, read on the forward strand.
GTATGAGATTAGTATGATGAGATTGAGGAAGAGCGGATTGGGTGTTAAGTTATTGGACAGTGATGAGGTATCCAAGTGGAAGAAATTTAGAAAAAGTGGAGGAGACTTTGAGAGGTTGGTGAATCAAGTGAGCTCAAAGGCGGTGCTTGACCCGTTTAAGATTGAAGGGCCTTTTGAATTAAGGGTTGGCCAAGACGAAGATGAGTTTCAGCTGATGTTGCCGGTATTGTTCTTATTAGCTTGATTCTTGTTTGGTATTCTTATTAGTTTGTTTTTGTTTTTTAAATTTTATTTATTGTGTTTTGCTTAGAAATTTACATGGGTAGTTTCTTGTGACAGAAGAATATAATTAGAAAGTCGTCCTTTAATGAGTAACTCTGGTGTATATTAGGGACATAGGAGGCTTTAGTAACTCTGGTGTATATAGCACTCATAGTTATCAAAAGCGCACCTAGGCACGAGGCGAGGCGCAGTTTGTGAGCTTCGCTCCAGGTAGGTACAGTGTAGAAAGAAAAGCACACTTTTTCAGTGCTTAAGCTCCAGGCATAGGCTCAACTAAGGCGCGCACGAAGCCCTTTGAACTAAGTTTTGGAGCTTTACTTGGTTATTATCTATTTTAAGTAGTTCAAGTAGCCATTAAATTGACTTATTGTACTAGTTTATGACTTAATATGCTTTTGGTTTATGGTATTCTAATTTATCAATCTATTTTGCAGTTGTTTTTGCATGTGAGTGATAAAGAAATTATAAGATTATATTAAATTATAATTTATTTACATATTTTATATATTATGCGCCTCGTTTCAGTAAAGCGCATGCTTTGTGATTTGTCCCTTCGCCTAGGCTCCAGAGGACCTTTGCGCCTTGGGTGCATCTTGCGCCTTAATAACTATATACATTTGGTAATTTGCAATTTCAATTTTGAAGGGAACTCATATTTGGACGTATGGTAGTTAATAGCAAGGCAGTACATTAACATCATAATGGAAGATGTATCAAAATTACCTACCTACTAGACTTTATCCAGGAATAGGGAAAGATTCAAATGTTATGTACTGGTTTATGTTGTCGGAAAGTTTACTATTCTTGGGAGCTGGGGAAGGGAGCTAACTCATGATTCATAATTTTAACTTTTCTTAGAGCTATTCAACCTTAAAATTAAATGCAATAATTCCTTCAATCACAGATTTACGGTATATGGTCACACATTCATGGTTAGGTATCTTGGTACTAGTTGATAAATAGCTTTAGCTATTTATTGAAAAATCAGGTCAAGCAGAGGTTTTAACTTGACTTTTCCAAGAGGTTTAAGCATTGTAAACGTGGGGAATTGCATGGGGAATGGTGTGTTGGTTGTGACCTGAGACTTGAAGTGACATAAATAATTATGAGAGTGAAAACTCAGTTCGATATTGTTCCCCCTGGTGTATAAATTCAGAATCAGTCTTATGTTGGATCATAGTAAAGAATGTCATAATTTTGACACGCTTTATGTGAATGTTTTAGTTCCTTCCCGAGAAATTATGTGCAGTTTTACGTATATGAAAAGGGTAGAAAAGAAACAAACAAACATATATAGAATTGTACTCCCTCTGTCCCATATTATTTGCAACAGTTTTTGACGGTTGTGTGGCACGGATTATAAGATGCTTGAAAAGTGTATTAGAATAATATATATTTATAATATTTCAATTATATCTAAAAATATAACATATGAAAATACCAAAAAGATTTGTTTTTAAAAAATAAAATATTTTAATATACTTTCTATGCTTCTTAAAAACGACACAACCGCCAAAAAGCGTTGCAAATAATCTGGGACAGAGGGAGTAGTTTGTTTTGTCTGGTCCTGTTGATGAACATTTAGGGGTTTGAGGATACTCTTGATTATGTTTAGTTGCTTTCTGATAAATTACGATTGTACTTTTTCATATATCTTATGGAGTCCATTTTTGCTCATAATGCATTTTACTTTTATTATCTCATGATTTGGTGTTTGGTGGATTCATAGACATGCTGTTTTTTATACTATTTTAAAATTATGATAATTCTTCACACAAATGGTATATTCTCCTCGTGCAACTTGTACGTATGCAGTCTTGGCGTCATTACTCATTAGTATGGAAAGTGGTGATATTTGTATCTTAGAAGCCATGTGTTACGGGATCTGAATTTAAATGTAGGCTTTTTATTGTGAAACGAAATATTTACTCATCAAATCTTTCCCTTGGCAAAATTTTGATCGAGATCATCTGAGCAATCTTGAGTATTGTATTTGTTTCTTTTTGATAGACAGAGCTTTTGTTTGCTCAACTGCTCATATTCTAATATGTTCTTCATTTTTTATTTTTTTTTGGTATGACTTTTAAATGTACTTAGCCACATTAGAGTGCTTCCACAATGCTTCTGCTAACTGTTTTTCTCCTGACAACATGAATCAGCTGAACTCTTCACATGCTGGTTTGAAAAGAATCATTGTTGGCGAAGGCATCACAGTGGAAGTCAGAAATGCTCAAGAAGTCTCTTTAACTCACTCTTCTCAGCTTTATAGGGAGAGTGTAGACCCTTGGACCTTTGGGCACTCGTTACGTGTGCAATTGCTTCCTATAAGCATTTTAGGGTCTGCAACAGTGGTTGCCTACAGGACTCGAAACCCTGCTGCCTATATTGAATCCGGTTTCCTATCTGGGAATACAATTGAGCTGTTTCCAGAAAAGTGTTACTTTAGGAATACAAATAGAAAGCAGGGATGCCCTATTGATTCCCTAAGATTGAGGATAAATTTGCTGGGAAAAGTTGTGAGAACTTTATCAGGTGAGAAAACCAGTCAAAATGCAGTTTTTAAAGCAAAAATCCGAGCTTCAATGCTGTTTCGCTTCCAGTTGGAACTAGAAAGGGATATAAGGAGTAACGACACGTTGTGGACCACACTGGCTGACTGGAGAACGAGGCCTACAGTTGAACATGTATGGTTTGAAATAGTGGCAAGAAATGAAGTGAAGAGGTTAAAGCCCATATTGATTAAGAAGGTTAAACCTTTTGTTGGAGTCGATACGTCCCCTTGGAGTAATTTAATGTCCAATATTTCCTTCACGAAGATTCCCTCTGCCCTTGTCCCCCCAGAGTCTCTAACGCTGGATGTAAAATGGTAATTAACACGGGTTCCACTACATCTTTGCATAGCGGACTGTATACAATGGTTGTAATTTCTATCTCTATTGTTTTCCTATATTCGACGGATCAGTTTATGTATACATAGTTACTTGTAATTTGTAAAGGCTTTGTTCCTTTGGTGTTTTGTAAACTGGCGATAGATGAAAAAGAAAATGAAAAAGAACTTTCTGTGATCCTAGATTAACACTACCGTCTGTTATTCAAAAAGATTCCACTTGAAATTTTTTCTGAAATTAACTACATATTTTTGTACATATTTTCCTGTAAACATAATGAATTGTTAGTTTATAATTGAGAGGTGATGTGATAATATAATTGTTATTTATTTATTCATTTTGATTATGCAAGTATTATCAGTTATTTTATTATTTTTTTGGGTGTACATCAAAGATATTTTACCCCATAGGTCCTTTACGGAGTCATTTACCAGCCAAATACACATTGGGCACGGGATTCAAAAATAGTGATATTCCCCATCATACCCGGAGACGTAGTTAACTATTATTAACTAGAAATATTTATTACTAGTAATATATCATCATGGTATTGGGGGGAAAAAAAAAAAAAAGAAAAAAAAAATCCTTATATCATAATATTCCCAATTAAGCCTGTTAAATATATTTGATACAATTTTTCTGTATTAAAGAAAAAAGAATTCATATTTACACCAAACAAATCCCTGTTTATACTCTACAAAACATGCTTTTCTGATGTATATGGAAAGACTGAAAGAACATGTACTGCAACCATCGGAGTATATTAATCATCACCCAAGTAAACATGTTAAGTTGCGTTTATTAATCTTTTAGATTTAAACGTATATATGTTTCGAACACCGCACTAAGAACATTATCCAAATTACACTATGCAGGAATCAAAACTTATTGTTGGAAAAGATTTACAACTTAAATACATATAGGTTTCCAACTGATTATAGAAAAGGTTTTTAACATAGAATTTGAATAGGTTTCAAACTCAAAAACATTGGAAAAGAAAACGGAAAGATTCTTGTCACATACAAGTAGTATGTATAAACAAAGTTTCCTGTTCTTCCTGAAACCCCCAGTACAGTACCTACAAACAAAACCAAAATTTGATACGGGAATCACCATTAATGGATTCAACAAAGCTTATGCTTGTTTTTCCTTCACGGGTAGTAATCAAAGTTTTGGAACACGAAGCGGCCCAGGGATTCAAGGATAATATAGCGTGCTCTCCCTTGGCACTCTATGCTATGTTGAACATGATCGCAGCCGGGCCCGGGGGCCGTACATTGGAACAAATTCTTGAATTTCTTGAATGGGAAAGCATACAAGATATTAATACAAAGTCCGCAGAACTGGTAGCTCTGAGAAATCCTCCAGAGCACGCTACCGTAGGCTGTGGTGGATATGTCAATACTAAATGGAAATACCCTGCAGAAAAAGGTAGAATGATTGGAATTAAATGGAAGTATTTTGAAATTTTAGGATGGAAAGATTTAAAAACTCCAAAATTCCTCCTATGGTTTCTGACAAGGCCACCAAAAAATCAAGCATCACAAACAAAAATGGAAAAAATTTCTGGCTGATGATTCATTTTCTCCTCTCTTTTCAGCTTATAGGACACTTCATTATTCTTCGCTAATCGTAGAATCACCCTGTGGATTTGTGTGTTTTTTTTTTCTCTGTGTGTGTGTATAAAATAATGCTCCACGTCTTTTCACCAAACTAATCTTGAGGTACGTTGGCATTTGAATGCAGGTTCATCATGTGATAAATTAAATGATGTGAATTCATGGGTTTCAAAATTTACAAATGGTGTCATACAAGATATTATTATTCTTTCAAGCGGTTCTGTCAGGAGGAATACTATGCTCATACTCGCAAATGCATTGTACTTCAAAGGAGCTTGGATGCAACGCTTTAGAAAAAATCATGGACCGTAGAAAAAGACTTTGACCTTCTAAATGGTGAAAAAAACTTTAGTTCCCTTTTTGTGTAAGACATCAAAAGAATATTATTATTATTATCATTATTACACTTCCAATCGAGATTGCCAGCTTCTCAAACTCCCATACCTAAGCGGCCAAGATCCGAGGCAATTTTTCATGTACATTTTCCTCCCTAAGGAAAGAAATGGATTAAACAATCTTATACAAAAGTACTTCGACAATGATCCGGGGTTTATACATCATCGACAATTTGAGCTGCAAAGGAAAGAAATTGACACCCTACGGATTTCAATTTTACATATACTTTTAATCCTACAGATATATGCCATGATGGAACTCGGACTGACGTTGCCTTTCGATCAGAATCTTGCAGAGCTCACTGAGATGTTGGATTCTCCTGACAAATGTTTCATCAGTGACATGATTCAGAAGTCTGGCATTGAAGTTAACGAGGAAGGGACTGAAGCTGTTTCGTTTACTATGGCTTCTTTCACGAATGGATGCCCCGCTCGAGTCCACAGCCTATAAATTTCATTGCCGACCATCCTTTCTTATTTATGATCAGGGAAGACACCTCTGGAGTTGCATTCTTCATTGGAGCCGTCGTCAATCCGCTACTTTAGAATTGCGTATTTTTCATTTTTTCCACGTTTATGATAACCAATTTTCATGCAAGTTTTAAATTATCAAATGCTATATATTTGAAGGTACACGTTAGATGTTTGTGATTTTCGATTTAGACAGAATTTTTTCCTTTCTCATACTCAAGATTCCAGAACAATGAAGCAATTAACTAATACGATATTCCTCATCAAGACTCGATCTGCTTGGGTATACCTGTTAGCTATATGTGGAAAGTCTATAATTTTGACTTAATTTCATCTTTTAGTTATGTCTTCTAATCTATTCTCAGTATTTAATTTAATTTTTAATTTTAATTTTCTTAAGTCTTTGTTTGTTAATTGTTTATTTGACACAGTTTATTTTATAAGATATTATAATTTATTTGTTAATTATTTTTTTTTGAATTAAAAAAAATATTTATTAACTAATTTTTTAAAATAAGTTAATAATATTTTTATACTTAACTTATAATTTTTTATAATAATAAAAAAATTAATTATAAAATAATTAAATTTAAAAAATAAGATATAATCAATTTGAATAATCCTTACCAAACCGGCATTGGCATTGGCTTAGCCTTTTCCTTTCTTAGCATCCTCATATCATTTTCTTTGAAATATATCTTTATTAAATCATTAGCATAACCAAGGTATTAGTAACTACTAATATTTCTGTATATCGGTATAACAAAGAAAATCGACTCCAACCAAATTCATTAATTTTTTGAACATTTTCTCTCTACCAATGAAAAGGGAATTGATATTTTACACACAACACTTTTATTAAATAATAATGATCATTTTAATTTTTTTTTTCTCTTATACTACTATGAATCAAAGTGTGTGATCAAGTGGAGTGTGAATATATTCACCATATTGAAAAAAACATGTATTTATAATTCAATTAATCAATAACTGAGACTTGGAACGAACCGGAAAAATACTAACAGTACATTAAATTCTCTGTTAAAACCTTAAATTAAATTACAAGTCACATTAAAATATCATTGTTAAGTTGACGTTTATTTTTTATTTTTTAAGGCCAGTCTTGCTCGCTATGGTTAGAAGACCATCCAACTCGCAATAGGAATCCGATTTATAGTCGGAGAAGATTTTCAGTTATATATACCCAAAAATCAAATCAAAGCTTTGAATTTCAGTTATCCATCGTAATCGACGCTGTGTGAATATCAGCTTTTCGAAACCCCAGTGAGCAGTGACTACAAACAACACAAAATTATGAAACGCGAATCACCAATAGATTCAACAGACAAACAAAACAAAAGAATGAAATTGGAATCACCAAAAATTTTGCATGTTTTTCCTTCGCCGGTGGTAACCAAAGTTTTGGAAAGTGAAGCGGGTAATGGATTCAAGGAGAATATAGCATGCTATGTTGAACGTGATCGCAGTTGGCGCCGCCGGCCGTACATTGAAGCAACTTCTTGAATTTCTTGAATCGGAGAGCGTCAAGATATCAATTCCAAGTCTTCAAAATTGGTAGCTCTCGCAAATCCTCTAGAGCATGGCGGTGTCAGTAGTGGAGGAGTAGATGTCAATACAAGGTCTTCAAAGTTGGTAGCTTTTCGAAATCCTACGGAGCAATATGGTAGTTTTCTTGGTGGTGATAAAGCAGTAGGACCCCTTGTATCTTTTGCTAATGGGATTTGGGTGGATCAATGTTTCAGTCTCAAGCCTTCTTATCAACAGATCATGAATGATGTTTTCAAGGCTGAAACCAAAGCTGTTGATTTTCCCAATCAGGTAACTATTCCTACTTAATATACTTGAGTTTTATGTGGTCTACCTATATAATTGTGAATTCGTACTGCCTCTACCCTTTGGAATCCGTGTTTGCTATTAGGCTATAGGTGTGTCCTTAATCCCCTCATTTATATGCCGATGATAATCTTATTCTTTATTTAATTAATTCATTATGAGAAATTGGAATTTAGGGGAAAATATTATGTTGTACTACAGTTATAGTTTCTATTGGATCCAGATTTGATGCTGGACTAATTTACTCGGGTACTCAAAACTTCAAAAGTCAACACTTAGGGAGGTAAAAGGAAGTAAATTGAGCCTCTTTTGCTTTTCGAGGGAAAACATTTATTTGGTTATAATCCCATATGGTCATAATCCCCCTTTTAAGTACTTCCTGTGCTGTCTACTTACAATCTGATCAATATGTGATATTTCATATTTTGATTGATACTTGGTACTTCTATAGAAAGATACTGTAGCTAGACTATTGATTAGTCATGATTTTGATCAAATAATCAGTGTGGTTGGATAGGGTAATGCTAGAGGGGGTTAATGTAAATTGATGATGGAGGACTTAGAAACTCTTTTCAGAAAATTTACCAAGATTTGCATTTAAATGGAAGTAGTAATTTGAAATGAGTAATATTAAATACACAGAGCAGGGCAGTGGGTGGTATCATTCTGATAAAATTTGCCCACCTGTCCTGCACCACAAGTAACTCTTTTCTTTACCGTACTTTTTCTTCTCTCTCCTTCACTCACTCTTTTCTCTCTTTTATGGAATGGCTTCACTCTTGAATTTTCTGGTTGTTCTATTGTATTTAATTTGTTATCTGTTTTTTATGTTCTGATTTTTTAATTTTTAATTTTTAGTTTTAAATTGTACTTTCTAAATACAAGAAAGTGAAAAGAAAGTGTCAGATTACAAGCTAATCTTCTTGTTGGCATTTGCATGCAGGTTGATCAGGTGATAGATAACATGAATTCGTGGGTTTCAAAATATACAAATGGTGTCATTGAAAATATCGTTTCAAAGGATTCCATCAGTGAAGATACCACAATCATACTAGCTAATGCACTTTATTTCAAAGCAGCTTGGAAGCTACCCTTTCGCAAATCAAGGACTGTAGAAAAATATTTTTTCCTTCTAAATGGTGAAAAAGTTGTAGTTCCCTACATGTGCGAGACATCAGAAGTATATTCTTACAGTTCCAATGAAGATTACCAACTTCTCAAACTCCCATACTGAAACGACCAAGATATGAGGCGATTTTCTATGTACATATTCCTCCCAACAGAAATAAATGGATTAGATAATCTTATACAAAAGTACTTCAATAGTGATCCAGGGTTTATAAATCAGGAATTTGAGTTGCAGAGAAAGAAAATAGATACCCTCCGTATTCCAAAATTTAAATTTGCATATACTTTTAGTACTAAAGATATCATGAAAGAACTTGGACTATCATTGCCTTTTGATATGAATGCTGAGCTCACCGAGGTGGTGGATAACCGATGTTTCATCAGTAAAATAATCCAGAAGTCGGGTATTGAAGTTAATGAGGAAGGGACAAAAGCAGCTTCGAGCATTGTTGCTTCACTCATGTTTGGATGTGGCAACCCAATGTATAAACCACCACCAATAAATTTCATTGCCGACCATCCTTTCATGTTCATGATCAGGGAAGACACCCCTGGAGTTCTCTTCTTCCTTGGAGCCATTGTTAATCCATTGCTTTAGACTTTCTAACTTTTTCTACGTTTAGGATATTTCTTAATTTTAGTTTTAAATTTTCAAATGCTATACTCTAAGATGCACTTTCTAATTTTTGATTTTGTTTCGGCTGGTGGTTGAAATGACCTATGGATGATTTAAACTAGTTTTATTATCATATATATGAAATGACAGCTGCATGAAAATATCTTGGTTGGATTGTTCGCCCCCTTTTTTCCTGCTTACGCTATGAAGTATTTACTAGAAATGATTATGAAAATTTTACATTGGTGGTTCTTTCCTTTTTCAGTTTACTGTTTGTTCGTTGAAGTTAGCAGTATCTCAGACCTATACAATAGTTGTTGCAATTTTCATGAGTTCTATTTTTCTGCGTTTACGCATTTCTGGAGTGTATTACTGACTGATGTTCCTTTCATTAAACCCTATGCTTGGATGATTGAATACATCTATTCCTTATGACCATTCAGTTGTGGAGTTTTCTGGAAGGAATGTTTTACTGATATGGCTAGGTGAAATTTTGATGAATTTGTCGTTTGCAGGTACTATTTTCACAGCTAAACGACATTATATGCCTATTCATCCTAAGGTTCAATTTTTTTTAAGTAAGGTTCTCAATGATGAAATCCCTCTCAAATGTTGAAACATCTTATCAAATTTTTTGCTGGCTGTGTGTTTTAGTAGTCCTTCAGTCATGAGGGTGTATATCTTTGATACCAGTGCATTTTTAGGGAATGATATTCGTTGTCTTTGGGCTGCGATTATGTGGAAGCTGTGGTTACTCGAATGATACTCCCTCCGTTTTGGAATTAGAAAATATTCTTCATTGTTGGTCTTTTATTTTCAATTCCTAATATGCCCTTGCAATTTTATGGGCACTTTTGTGGGCTTACAACCAGGGTTGGAGCAATAAAGTATGTTTTACAAATTCAGCCAATATTACACTCTCCTAAGATTTGTTTTGTAAAGTTTATCAAACTCAATTTACAGTTTAAATTCGACTTCAACATGTAAACTGAATTTTTTGAATTTGCATTTAATATGCGTTTGAATTTTATAATCTCTAAATATTCAATCACCAACTACCAAACAAACAATTGGTTTCTTTGTTGTGAGTTGTAATGTTTCAACTATGAGATCTAGTATTACCTATTATTGTTGCGATAGGTCTATTTTACCGACATCTATTGGGCCGAATGATAAGGATTTAGCAATATCTCGAGTTTGAGTCTTATGGATATAAAAAATAATATTGAGAGAGTTCTCCCCCTCAAAATGGGTCTAACAAAAGTTTAAACACCATTTTGATAGGTCTGTTTTATGCTTGTACTTGTCAATGTACCATTTTGATAGGTCTGTTTTATGCTTGTACTTGTCAATGTTCCTTGTGACTATTGTTTTGCAAGTTAAAAAATATCATTTAAGAAAAAAAAATAGAGATACCAGATTGAAAATTTTCAAGAAAGTGAACTAAAAATATCTTATTCCAGTTTCCAATGTAAAAATGGCAAATGAGATGCAATAATAACCATTCGCAAATAATCT
>JAUMHB010042734.1:0-16584 GCA_032359685.1 Pittosporum tobira
AAACGTATTGCAACTGTTTGGATCACTTTTAATATTCATTCTGAACATCTACACTCCACGTCATCTTAATTTTAAATTAAAATTTAATTGCTAATAGTATATTTCATTATAACACTTACTTTTTTTTCAATATAAATTTTATCTCATTCCTATTATCTACGTAGTGATAAACCAAATGCAATATTAATAAAAACAATCGTGATAAAAAAAAAAAAAACCGACTCTGGGAAAAAGCCATCATAATTAAATCATCAATTCCAGAAGAAAAAACAACCAGAAAGGAAAAATACTTACTAATAAGTGCTAGAATTCAACGAATAAAGAAGATACTACGGATTGAAAAAAAAAAAAACGTTTCTAAAATTATTATTTTCTCAAAATTGATGTGAAATTGTATTTATATTTATAATGAAATCATAAATTAAAAACATTATAGTGTTTTAAGTATAATACATATAGAGACTTATGCTCAAAATTTAAATTAATTTTGAAACTGGTATGTAAATGAAATTTTTTAAAAATATCAATTTCTGTTATATATTCTACGTATAATTCTATTTTTAAATTTTAAATTTTAAATTTTTTTTCTTGATGGTTTGTTTCGAATAACAGTATGTAAAGTTTTGAAGAAAATATACATGGACCACTAGTCCAACCAAACCATATTCAAGGGAAAGCCGAGGCCCTATTTCTTCTGGACCGGGTTCGGACCACAATAGCTCACTTCAGTTTGATTTGATCTATCGTCTTCTTCTCTGGAAACCGTGGACGCAGCAGTGACCGAATTCTAAAGGCTGCCATTTCTGAAAGTAAGTGAATGTAACTATGATTAACTACTCCATCCGTTCCGCTAAAACAATCCCATGTCCAAAATTGAATTTTGTACAAAGTCATACGATCTCATCCATTTCACATTATTATGCCTTTGAATTAAACTAAACATCAATTATTTTAGAAATGGATAAGTATGGAATGAATTACATCCTTCATATTTGAGAATTTTCTAACTTTTACTATTTTTGTGGAATAATTTTACTCTTTCTTTGGGTTGTAGAAGATTTAGGGTAATTTGATTTCAGTAATTATCCTATATTTGAACCATAACATTTAGAAGAAAATTAAGTTGGGACATGTTTATTTATTTGTTACCCAGATGTCACAGAGAGGTGTTTGGCAACTTAAAAAGCTGGTTGTCAGCTACTGTAATTGGGGAGGAAGTAGTAGGGGTGTCAGGTATATACATCTCTCTCTTATTTCTCTCATTCTTTTTGACTAAAATTTTGAATAACTGCGTTACATGTTTCTGCTATCAGTTAGCACTTTTGTACTGTTTAAAAACTAACTGTTTAAGAATATAATAGCATTATTGACTTTTAAAAAGTTAACTTATAGTTTTCGGATATTTAAAATTATATGAACTTAGTTGATTATAGTTGATACACTCGTAAAAATCTTAAACTATTCGAAAAACACCATTAGTTATAAAATAAAATAAAATAAGATTTTTCAAGACTCAAACCCGTCATTTTAATTTTAATTTAATTTAATAATGTTTGAAGTTTACTTTTGAAATTCAATAATGCTCTTATATTTTGGAATTGAGGTAGTATATAAATTCAAGTAATACTAGTGTAATTAATGAAGATATAGCCTTTGAGCGTGATATGTAACTTCATTAGCTTAAACATGATTGGAAAAATAGTCATGCAGATTGGTGCATATGCTATATAATTCTTGTTTTCTCTACCTTTTATGGGGGGATGGGTAGCAAGAGAATTGCAGCACAAAGTTAATGGAAATTGTTCTAGTAGATATAAACTTTATTCAATGGTTGCATGACAGTAAGTGTCGGATAATAGTAGGTTTTCAGGCCTTCCCAAACAATTAGTATTGAAACTTATTATCGCTGTTGAAAAGTGTAGAATTGTTGTTTCCTCATGTTGGATCATCAATCAACCAAATTTTACTGCAATTGATTCATTACCACTTTGGAAACCCAAAAATAAGATATAATTCACACTTGACAAGATTTCTTTTGGTAGAAGACGAGACATACTTTTTGTTTGTTGAGTTATGTCTCATGTTAGAAGATGAGTGATACTTTTTGTTTGTTGAGTCATGTCACATTTTTGTTTTCTACTACAATCTTATTGGGGTTTTTTCCCTTACATTCTTAGGATCCACTGGTTTTAACAGGATGTACGATTATGGTCTAAGTTTGGATGAGCAAAGTCATGTATTGGATCTCTTAATATTGTACTTGTCCAGTCTCGGTACTGATGGGGGACGAAGACTAGAATTAGGGTTTTGGGAAAGAATTAGATAAGAGAGAACGAGAGAGAGGAAGAGAGAACACGGTAAATTGCTCACACAAACATTTCTCAAGAATAATTTGCCGCCTACTAATGAGGGATTACAATTATTAAATAGAAAACTCTAAACTTGGGAAATACGCTAAACTAGGATAAATATGGAAACTAATAATAAGAATAATTTTGAATTACTTAATTAAATATTAATTTTACAATACTATTGTTGGACCTCTTTTAATTGGATTTAATAGTTCCACGGACTTGTCCTACATCAGGTGCTATAACAAGAGTATGCAAACTGCAAGTTTCGAACATTTTATACTACATCCGTTTCAAAAATAGATATAGTTATTCCTTTTCTAGCCATTATAACATTAGAGCTAGGTATCTATTAGTGGAATAAAAGATCGTGATATTCCTAAAGTAAAGTACATTTTGCACTCTAGACTTTTTGCCTAGGGACAGATAGCACCCTCGACTTCGGGGTGCTATCTGTCCCCGAACTGGAAGTCTTGGGTGCAAAATGTACTTAAGTCAAATAATTTCAGTTTTATGATTGTTGTGATGGCAATACCCCTGTCAATGGTCACTTACGACTGGAAAACCGGCTCTAGGGTGCAAAATGACACATTTTTGAAAGTTTAGGTAGCGGAATGACACTTTTTAAAGTAAAAGGTGCTATCTGTCCCGGAGCGAAAAGTCTGGGGAAAATGTACTTTAGTCTTTATAAAAACCGTCATTTTTTAAGGTAGCTCTACTTTTAGAACATAGGGAGTATATTATAGTCTCAAAAATTGGATAAGTTCAAATGCCTTTGTTACATAACATGAAAATACTAAGCCCTTACAACGAACGCCACAAGCACACAAACAGTGTAACTGTAAAGAACCTAAGAAAGCTGGCTCTATCGACTAATCCTTCTCAACTCTTATTCTATACAATCGAGTGCACAAATATGATGGTTGGAGTCACTCCGAAATCAAGAGTTTGTATTATGGAAGTACCATTTTCTATCAAATTCTGTAGGTACAATAGTTAATACTGGACTCCCTCTGGTATGTTATAATTGGATACATTGTGAAAGCCTTGGTAAATATTTATAGTTGCCAAAACCACTCTTTTTATGTACAACTAGGATTTAAATGTCGAAGCTCAGGTATACGAAATAACACATAAATTTCTTATGTGATGATGTTGACCAACAATTGACTTATTGGATTTGGTATGAAATGTCATAGGGAATTTATGGAATCTCAGTTACCAGCATTTAGAGAGAGCAATCCTCAACTAGAGGTTGAAACCAAGCTTATTCGTGGTCAGCATCCACATTTGGAGGGAATATACAGTAAGAATAGTTCTCTCTCTCACCGACACATGCAGACACATATGATTTATGTAATGTACAATCTTTTGATGTAAATCAGCAATTTTCATTAATATTTTATGCAATAGCTGTCAATAAATCATACTAGGCAGCGTTGTGGCCTTGTTTGTTTGAGTAGTACCCAATTTTGCAGAGGTCATATCTTCCATCCTGGCTACCATGAAAAGTACCTTACCAAAAATAGAAGTTGTTGATGAAAAAGATCATTCGAGATCTTGTTTATAAATTTCTCCTTAAGCAAATGATAACATCGTTAACCAACTTTGAGCTAACTAATTTTTATTTTAAAAAATGCTTCACACTCACTTTTGTCAAATATGAATATGGTAATCTAGTTGTTGTGAAGCCGTTTCTATTTAACTAATCAGACTGCGATTTCTTTTATTGCTAAAGTATGTCGAATGATGCACTGACATCAGGGAAAATACCTGATTAGCACCCTGAATCATAATCCCAGGATCTCCATTTCGTTTCTTGTGACCACATATTAGAGTTATGGGAGAGCCAAAATCCATATTTATATTTCCTTGGTATCTTAATGCTCGCCTTCACTGTTAAAACTTGAGTGCTTAAATTTCTGAACTAATATTTAAGTAGGCTGAGACTAAGCTTGAATCTCATTTTTGAGTCTCTGCTTAGAGGATTTGATAAACATTTAATGCCCTGGACTTGTACTAATTAGGTCAAAACGATAAACTTATTCAGTTATTCATGCAACGAGAAACGGAGAAATTAATATTCCCTCACAAGGGTGATTGGCCAACAATGATTACAACTTGATTAAATCATTTTCTCTCCTTCAAGAAGTTTCGTCTGGAAAATAAACTATTTTTTGTGTGATTCTAATTTAATGAAACTTCATTCTTGAACTTCAACTCTTATGAAAGTCTTAAAATATGGTTATCTTTGTTGGCAGTTATTTGTTCGTAGAATGTATCCTATTTTTGGCTTAATTCCTATGTAGAAGATCAAAGGAACTTCTGGTAAAAATGATGGTTGTATTTCATTGCTTCAGCAAGTTTAGTAATTAGTAATGAGGGCTCTCGTTTTCAGCAAAAGAGTATATATCTTGATCAATAATTTGAGACATTTATTAACAATGTCAACAAAATATTTCAATAACAGATTTCTCTTGTTTGTAACTGCAACTACTGAGAAGGGATGTTTTCATGCGAAATCCTAAAATTCAAAACTAACGTGAATGTCTTTGATTTTAGTAAATATTGTAAACTACGTAGACAGTATTATTAATTACAAAGCTAGTTTTTTGAAAATTTAATAAATGCACATTGCAATTTAAATTCTAGGATTTCGCAAATCAACTAGGAACAAAGTGAAACAGGACCTTTTTTGTGGAACGGATGGGGTAATAAACTTAATAACTACCTCTGTAGCATCAGAATATTTCAGTTTCTGCTTTTTGAAAGTGACTGGTATAATGAGCAAGTCTAGATGCAAAGAAATGAATTAATGTGTCGTAAGCTATATCTGTAGGAACAGGACGTTGCTTTTTTTCCATTTTTTTCTCCATTCCTCGCTCATAGATGTTTTTTGTAACAATATTCACAGCTTCTACAGTTTAGTTTGATGCATTGTCAAGGTTCTTTTTGTTTTTGTTTTTGTTTTTTCCTTTTTTTTTTTTTTTTTGACTAAAGTTTATCTTATTTTAACAAAGGTTTTCTTTTGCTTAATACAGAGAATCAGAATGAGAGGGTTGTTTGTGTGAAGAATATGACCCCAGAAGAAGTACTTGAATGTGCAACTAGACTAAGGAATTCTCTGGGAAGAAAGGTGGTGCAGCTCAAGACAAGACATGTTACCAAACACCCCAGCGTGCAAGGTACATGGACCACTGCTTTGAAGTTATGAACGACTAGACTAAGGAGCTCTCCATTTTCCCTTTTTTTTTTTTTTTTTTTTTAAAAACTTTAGAACTGTCATGTGGCTGAAAATTTGAACCCAATATCAGTGGTGTTGTGGTGGTTTTGCTACTACCAAGCCGTGTTAAGCTTGATTTGGCTAGGTTATTCCTTGGTTTAGTATCTCATCCAGTCAAGCTTGTGGTTTTGCTTAATATATTGGCTATAAATAATATTTATAATGAAACCATTCATTTACTGAGGTTGCTTGTTTTTGTAAAATGCGGTTGAGTACATGAAAAGTATTCATTGATTTTCTTAAGCCTTTCAAAGACTACTTATATATTCTGCGCTATGTGATACTACAAGTTTTTATCTTTCATTCCTGACTTTTGTATGTATTATGAAGATAAAAGATGCATCTTACATAGCGAAACAATCTAACATTTAGTTGCCAAGAGGGTATTTTTTCTTTTCTTCTTTCCCAAAGTAGGCATGTTAGACCTAGTTAAAGTGATTGGAACCGGCAACTGTATAGTTAATTCTCAAGTTACTGCGTTTCTCTAGGGTTAACCCAATCATAAGTTATGTTAGTTTGCTCATGGTAGATGAAGAAACAGAAACATATACCCAAAATAAAAAAAAAAATAATAATAATAAAAAAAAAAAAAAAAAAGAAATAGAATAAGTAGAACTTATGTTTCCAAGTTAAATTTTTTGAGTGATGTGCTGCTTTTTATTTCGGGTTATAAGATGTAATTATTGCTCCAAATCAACCAAGTCCAATGCTCTTAGAAATACAATTTCTAAATAACCCAAAAAAAAAAAAAAAAAATTCTAAGTTCATATCAGAATATGAAGACAAAAAGCCTATGGGTATTTGTTAGTATGTATTTCGCTCAGGCCATAAGCCGAAGCCGAACTTTCAAAAAAGCCTAAGCCCGTACTCCAGTCTAGTCTAGTGGCAGACAAATATGGTCTAACATGGGGGGCCCAACCCACAAACGGCCGACCAGGTTACCAAGAACTACGTGTACTAAATATTAGAAATCATATCACGGACTCTCAAAGCATTCTTCAAGAGTGTATCCCAAGAATATAGGTGGTAGTTTAATGCCCCTAAATCTTCGGGCACCGTTCCTTCTAGAGCTAGGGCACCACTACATTTCGGGTTATCTTTTGGGTGAAATTTAGGTTGAGTTATTACATGGGTCAAATTTGACCAATCTAAAGCTATCTTCTTGGCATAAACTATCATCATTTCAATCCATTGTTGACAGCAAAAAATCTAAATGGAGCAATCTTCTAGACGCTAAAATGAATATCAACTACATATGTCGTATACCAGCCAAGCTACAAACATCGTGGACGGATACAAACCCTGGCTGAAAGTTTCCGTCACGTCATAACCAGGTATGTGCTATTTTTCTTTTTTTTATCTAACACCATGTGCTTACAGAATGATAGAAATTGTAATATGATTTAATATATATAAGAGTTACCTTTTTGATATGCCTACCATGTGTTTGCATAATGGTTCGTGTGGGTTTTTCATTTGGGTTGAGCCTTCTCTTTGCCCACGAGCAAAACAAATAATTCTTTATAAGGAGGCCAAGGGAGAAAGATAAAGAATTGTGCAAATTCAGGTTGATCCGACATACATTATGGATCTTTGTTTTCATATCTTGAATCTTGATCTATGCAACTAAAGGAAAGTGAAGATGGATTCTTTTGGCAGTCATTTTAGGAAAAATAGATGTACTACAAAGGCATTTTGGAGGATAAGTTTGTATTCTAAAAATGGACTATGTATGTAATGCAATTGTTTAAGTTTTGCACCTGTGTAAGTTTTAGTTGTTTAAACTTTAGTTGATATAAATGCAAATGACCATCCCACTTGCCAAAACAAATAAAGCATTCAAAACAAGGATCACTAGCAGGTAACCGTAAAAATAAGGACTGTAAGAGACAAGACAATGCCATAAAAAAAACATTAAGAGACAGGAACCATTTGCCAAAATATCAAGGCCTAATAGTAAAGCATTCCACTTGCCAAAACTTTAAATATCCCAATTAATACCTGGTACCCATCACTGCCAGACAAAATTAAAGCATTCCACTGTCTAAATTTTACATATCCCAAATAATTACATATCTCAAAAATATAAAGTAGTCAAAGCTACACTATTCAAAATAAAGGCTAAAGTCATCATAGACACATAATTCACTTTGCACAACTATGTTGTTCCTTAACCTTTCTAGTTATCATTCTTCCACGCTACAAAATGGCCCTGACTTTGGCGGAGGACTTTTTAGACCAATACTTCTTGGTACATTTGCCCTTGGTGGATTTTCTAGTGTAGCTTCACTTGGTGGTTAAGTCTTCTTCCTCAATAAAAGTAATTTCTGTCTTATTGTAATTGCACTTGAACTTCCAGTTTGTGGTTAGCTTACACCATTTGCCTCATTTTGGCGCAGTGCCTACATCACATAATAAACACTTATGTTGCGTTTGGTTCCCATTCCTTAACGAAAATGAATAGAATGAAATTTTATATTGAAATTGAGTAGTGATTGGAAGGAAATGTGTTGTTTAGTTATAAACTTTTTGTTAAAAATGAGGAGAATGAGAGAATGAGAAGTGAATGCTTATTCCTCTTGGAGAATGTGGATTTCATCCATTCCATTCATTCCCTCATTTTCAACTTAAATTATAAAGTTAGCTAATCATTTCATTCCAACAATCACTCAATTTCAATATAAAATTTTATTTCATTCTTTTTCCTTAAAGAATGAAAACCAAACGCAACATTAAATTCAAAATACGGAAAAATATGTACAAGTCAACATATAGAAACAATACTCACAGGATTTGAAGGTTCATATGTGCTTTTACTTTGTGTTGAGGTGCACTTGTATTTGTTTGGGATTGCACTTGGCTTGGTTGTTACTTCTTTTTTCTTATAACTTGCGTAAGTTAGATATACAAGGCATAATGTGTTGCATAATCACAAGACTTAAGTAATTACTTAAAAAAAATAATTACATCTCCATTACTTCTTTTCCACTTTTGAGTTGTCGGCCTTAAAGAATTACTCATTTCACCACCTCAGCTATTGCAAGTTTTCTTATTATGTCCAGCATTACCACACTTTAAAACGTGTCCTGATGACTCCTTTCCTAGTTAATTTGTTAAGATTGTGAGGTTCATCAGCGGCTCTCCACCTTAACTTTTTAGGTATCCCATGTTGCTTATGGTGTTTGGGACTGGTTCTAAACCACTTGGTTCCTATAAACCTGGTCCAACTACTGCTCTAGATGACTGTAAACTCTAATGTAAGTCTCTCTCATATGAGAATCCTCAACCCATTCCTCTGGTAACCTTTCTATCCCTACGTTTTCACTGTAACAATAAATTGTAGATATGGCATGTAGACATGCGATGTCTTGCAATTGCCATTTCTATAACATGTTTTGTCCAAAAGGTCCCTTAAGTTTGTACTTATTCCCTTCATCCAATTACAAATATAGTCCTATGATTGATTTTTCCTTGTGTTTTTCAACAATGTTTTGTATCCTAAAGCTCAATAAACCTTGTTTATTTAGTCATTTCATCCCTCCTCTTCAGGATTCTTTTCATCATTTATTTCTAATTCTTTCCAAATAAGTTATAATTGATTTATTCCTAGCAAGCTTGATACTAACATTGGATGATTCACAGAGGTTGTTGAACAAAATATCATATTTGAAAAATTCTTGAAAATGGATTGTGCCCAATGTTGAGGATTCTTACAAAGCATTTACATTGTAATTCCAGGATCTTTCTTTCTTAATTCTTCTATTGCCTTATTAAAATATTGAGCATTAGGTGGCTTGGCTGCATTCCACATTAGATCCTTCAAATATTGACCTCTGAATTGCTTTTTGTAGTTGTTGTAGATATGTAGCACATAATATTGGTTACAGTTTTTCTATTGCCAGAATCAACCCTTGTCAATTTACATAATATGACAGTTATAATATAAATTTTGAAATATATGAAATATATACAAAAATATTGAAATATGCATACCTTTTGCTAATCTGACAACACAAACCAAAAGTGGCTATTCATAACTTCCGATTCTTCCATTAGCAACTCAATGAACTAATCCCATGCTAATTGGTTTTCAGACTCTGCTATTGCCTAAGTTGATAGGCTTATGTTAGAGTGCCCGTACTGTTAGATTTGATAATGCATTTACTTGTAATTCAGTTTGTTCCTTGTAATAGTTTCTAGACAGCAAATGCTCAAGCACAGTAGACAACTGAAAACAGCAAAGATACATGAAGAATTGAAGAACAGCAAGACAACAAGGAATCAACAAGACAAGAAGATAAAAGACTGAAGAACTTGAAATCTGTTTACTACTTGGAATAAGTAACATGTAGCAAGGAAGTCTTAGCAGCTGACAGTTAGCACCAGAAGGCAAAATTTAGTACGATCCCACTAGCCGTCTTCACTGACCGTTTGACAAAAAAATATCAGGAATGACAGATTGCACTCACTGAGTATATTAAGGAGAATAGTTGGCCATTGTACAACCACTATTTGTGTACCAGGCACAAAAATTCAAATGGCTACAAATTCCCAAACGGTATAAAATTCCTAATATGTAAGAGAATGATTGACAATATTTAGAGTTGATGATTCTGGCAAAGATTCTCTCAGGCAGACAATTCAAAATCCTATAAAACTTTGCTACCATTTCAAGAGACCTTATTGAGCAAACAAAATCTCCAGCCACTAAGTCACTTCCACTAGCAGTTGACCTCAAACAAACGCAGCAAGCCATCAATGGACCATTGAATATCAATACACAAGCTCCTCATTCCTGCAACTTAAGAATAGCTCTTATGAGCTAAGTTGTATGTGTTCTTTAAATAACTTAGTGACATTCTTTTATTCTAATGTCTCTATTTTATTGCACCTTATATTTTCTTTGTTGTTGTGAATGCTTACCATGATTAACCCTCATGCGTAGAACTATTCAAAAGAGGTTAATTTTCCGTTGTATAAACAATTATTCATTTTAACTCAGTTTGCTACAGCAAGTCTTGTTGACAACTGACAGCAAGTTTTTAACTTAGCAATTGTTTTTCAAATAAACTATTCACACCCTCTAGTCTATTTTAGTGCTCAATGACATAACAAAATCTATAGGATACATACAATTATTAGAATCTAAACCAGCAGCTGTTAAATCCTGGAAAATAATCCTTCCAAGTGTGTTCCATCAAGTCCAAACAATGGCCTATACCCATCTTTGTAACCAGTCTTCAAAGCCCCAATGCACACATATGCCCTCATAAACACTCCATTGTCCAACTTGAATTTAATTGTTGTTCCAGGATTAGCCTTAATCACCTAAGCAACATAGTCGTTCAAATGTTAAAAAACTGCTCCCTATAAGTACCATGCACCATATCCGAAGCTCTCCCCTTAGCCGTATAAATATGCATTTCACTAACACCAAGTTGTTGATCTTGCCTTACTTGTTAAATAAAAGACTTCAATGGTTATTCAGGATTGCTTCTTATTTGATTAAAATATATCTTAGCCAACCATTTGTAAGTACATTGTATGGATTTCCTTGTTGACACTAGTTTTAAAATCATTTGTTGCAGCAAAAAAAATCCCCACAGTAAAATAGAATTTTTTTTTTTTTTTTCTCTTTGGAATGATGGGTATCTAACCCCTCCCTTCTCTGTCATCAACACTTCCACTTCCAATACTCCATAAATCATCATCGTCATCAACGGCAGGTTCTTCATCAACATTAACATTAGCTCCTCCAATACCATATTGCTCGTCTGTTTCTTTTTTCGCTATCTTTGTGTTCAAAAAATCCATCCTACTCTATATCCCTATCCACATTGGCTTCGAAATGCTTGTCATCCTCATCAAAATCATAGTCACTATTAACCAATGAAGTATTCCTCATCATCAACCAAATCTCTACGTTCATTATTATCCTCATCATAAATAAAGTATTCCTCATCCTCCTTGTCATCCTTTTCATTATTCCCAGACTTATAAGGAGGATCATCAACATCTAAAGTGTCACCCTAATAATCCTCAATATTAGGAGCATCATTTGCATTAATTTGACCTTAGTCTCAGTGTCGATGCTTTCGTTGGGTTGCTGCAGATCAATTAGGATCTTGTATAAATCAACAGGGATCTTTAGATACATCATTACTTGGAAGCTCAGCTATTTATTCAATTAACACATTTGAAGTCCTAAGTGGCCTAGCATCTATTTCTTCAATTGCCACATTTGTGCTCCTAGATGGGCTAACATAATAATCATGCACATAAGTCTCACCATGTTCCATATAAATATGTATTGACTTTGTTCTTTACTGTATGCACAATCAAATTCCTACAATTTGAATCATTTCCTAATATTCTCAATCGGTCATATTAAAAATCAAAGAAATGATAAAATCCTTGCCTAAGTTTTGTAATCATGTGGTTTACTTTAATTACAGAGAAGGTATCAAGATGACACAAATCAAAATGGTCCAGGAATCCCCCATTATAAACTCTCTCAGGGATGTAATGCATTTCCCCTCCATAATGTATAGTTAAGGTGAAATACTCAAGACTCATCAATTGAAATAAATTACAAAACAAATTCTTTAATTATAAACTATATGTAATAGGGGGTCCATAAAAATTATTAACATAGTTGTGTAATAACCTAACACATAAGCCTTCAAACTTACAAAATACAAACAAAACTTTAAATAAAGATACACAAGCATGTGCTCTAAAATTATTTAGAAATTTAACCCAATTATTTTTATTGTTTCCTTATAAAAGCACGATTTTTGAATAATTCAAGACCATCCACCAAAACTTAATGTTCTCATTGTTGAGTGCGATTCAGACATGAGCGACCACCATCAAGTAAACAACTTTATACAAAGATACACAAAGATGTGCGCTGAAATTGATTGAAAATGGCCATATATATGCTATATTAACTTAAAAACATAGGAACAATTCAAAAAAATTGAAATTCTAGAGATTAATGTTTTATACATACCATAGATTTGATCTGGATGGACCTATGGATTGTTCGGATCCCTTTGTTGCCATGACGTTGATGTGTGTAAAGAATCTCTATCTCAACATCTCCCTCCGATTGATTCAAGTCCTAGATCTATTCAAGTTATCCAACTTGATTTTGAGTGGTGCACTGTTTGAGTGAAGTGTTTGAATGTGAAGTCCTTGAAGACCCCATAACATAATATAAGCAAGCTAAATGATCTAAACACTCCTCCATCTAGCGTCAATCGTTAACGATTCGTCTGAAACTAACGTCTTGATTGTAGATTGCAAAGAAAAGTGAGTTTCAAGAATGCATCACATCAAAAAAAATTATTCGGAGACTAAGTGTGAAATTGACATAAAATTTGGATGAATTGACGTACTTTACCTTTAAAAAAGTTCAATGCAAACTCGATTTAAAATAATAAATATAACCACATTTCAAATTTTTATTAATTTTCAAATTTTATCAAATTATATATGTATATTTTATTAATAATCAAGTTAACACTCTCAAAAACTTCAAATACTTGAATTTACTTCATATTCATGCTCAAAATATTAGACATAAGCAGATCTTTTAGGAGTTCATCAAATTTTATTTATTTTTTTCTACTGATAATCAGGAATAATTCTTAAAATTTTCAACATACTCGAGTTTGCTCCATATCCGAACTTCATTTAAACAAATCCTTAAAAATTCTTCATTTAGGTTCTATAAATTATACTTAAATATCCCTGAACAGAAATTAAGCTGAATAAATTATACTTAAATATCCCTAAATTATACTCAATAAACATACTAGTCATACCTCAACCAGCCAATTCTCAATTTCTGTTCCAACTAATTTGCATCCTCATAAGAGGGAGAGCTTGCTCCACATATTCGGTGAAACAATAACCGATTAAAACCCATCGTTGACTCGAGAATCATTATAAAAATAAAAATGTTCTTAGAATTTGATTTGGCAGTGGATCGCTAAATCTCCTAGACATTCTCTATCTAATGAATTGGAAATCTGCTTTAAAATAGTCCATCCTTGACCCAAACCCGAGTTAAATTGCCAGCCATAACCGAGCAGGGAAAGACTATTGAAATGTCTCAGCTAGTTATAAACTCAACAAGTACAAACTAACCAAGCACCGTTCAGAGCATATTGAATTGAACATATAACAAGGTCAAACCATTTAAATATTGCATTAAAAATCCATAAACTTGTTACCATCTCAACAAGTCACTTCAAGGTGCAAAATTAACCAGAAACTCAACAAAACTAATTGGTTCACAACCGAACATAAGAAAAAGCATGGGCACTGAAGAGAAGATAAAATCTATTTCTTGTTTAATCATGCAATGATTCTTCTAGTCTTCATCTTCGTCTTCATCTTCGTCAGCTCCAGCAGCATCATTAAGGGCATTCAAACGCTGGATCAACTTGTTCTTCCTTTCTTCGTATGTAAGCTTTTTCAAGTTGAACCTGCAACACAGGTTCCGCATGAGTGTCAAAAGATCCAAATTACTAAACTAAACAATTACAAGTTGAAATGTTATTATTAATATCAAAAAAAGTTCCAAATGTGCCCTATTTTGTGGAACATGGGTAATTAATACACATGAAAACCTAAAATAAATGTATGGGCCAGTTAAGGGCACAGAAAACCGCTAATTGCCAGCCCAGAATTCCCTCAAAGGTTTGCTAGTAATGCATGTATGAAACGTATAGGCAAAGCAGCTAAAATGCACTATCTGTTCACAGGGTTATGAGTGATCCAAAATTGTGCCATAAACACAATGACCAAAAGCTTGCATCTAGTAACTCATAAACATGGGCATTTCACTATTGACAAAACAAAACAGAAAAACATAATCTTAGTGGTACGTGCACCTATGTTTTTTAATAGTTCAATCCCGGACAGACAATTCTATACCAAGTACATTCCAACACCACCCCCCAGAGGAAAAGATGCCAAGATCATTCATCAGAATTAATAGAATAATTATATTAAAAATAGGTAAAAGAACTCAACATCAAAATATTAAAACCCAAATGGAGACAAATTGATAAATAAACCTATTAACTCAGCATACCTCTTGTGTTCCTTGGGTGGCTGCTTCTCAGACTTCTTAACAGTTGGGTCTGCACGAATTGCTGAATGAACTTTCTTATAGAGTTCCTCAATGTCATCTGCATCGATCTCTTTCTTTGCATAGCGGGAGAAGATGGTCTGATATTTCTCCGGCTCATCTTCCATCAATGTCTACATATAGAGGGAAAAAAAAAATTAAGATTGTTGCAGTATATTTAAGCTTGCATGAACAGGGTCATGACCATTTTACCCTCATATATGCAGCAACATGCCCACCATAGATGTACTTGTGGTGAACATCGGCATCAAGCTGCTTAGAATCCTTCGAGAAACCAGCAAACCTCTTCTCACTATGAGGAATGTCCAGACCACCATCCAATGCCCCCTGCAAATTATTGACAGACGAATTATAAAAACCCAAATTCAAGTATATATATGAGCAAATATTTTGATTTCACCCAGGAAAAAAAAAACATTTTCTATTAGTCCATTAACATTAGTTTAACCATATAATCATCACTGTATCTCAAAAAGCAAAAAGTGATCAGAGATGTCATGTTTCGACTCCACTGGTATACAACTCCATCAAGTTTGAGTTATATAATTCAGTGTGGAGATGTATTTTCTATTAGTCCATTAACATTCAAAGCTGCATATTGCCCTTTAGAGGCTATTCAGCTTTGCCAAGATGGACTGAACCACATAAAAAATCTATGGTATATAAGCTGACTTAAAAGTGTTTTAAGAGTCAAAACACACTATCCGTTTTGTTTGGAGTAGAAAATAAAATTACTTTTCAGATGTTATGTATGATGTGATGGTGAAACATTAAGGAGCTAAATTTACCTTGAGAGCACCAAAAACACGATTCCCAGTAGTTGTCCTAATAAGACCAACATCAAGGAGAGCACGGAATGGCCTTCTGCTTTCAGCTGGTTCAACCGAGTAATCCTCTCCAGTGGCCTTCAACCAATAATAAGAATAATAGGAAGGCTTAATTTGTGTGAATCTACATGGGACCCAGATATCAGTAACTATATTTCATACTAAAACATGGAACCATGTGTTACCTCAACATTGCCTTCATATTCATCATCCATCTCAAGCATTTTCAAGACACGACGTGCCAAGAGAAGTCCAGTGCAATAAGCTGACATATAATTTAGGTACATCATGGCACATTTAACAAATAGATAATAAACAAAGGGACCAGCAGAAGTAGAATATTTATAGTATTTTGGGGTACCTGCAGCATAATTGGTAAGGCCCAGTTCAAGCCCATAACGAGGCAGTTCATGGGAATATGCTGCTGCAAGTACCATGTCTCCAGCAATGCTAGCAGAAACAATTTGGGCAGTAATATCCTTGTTGGTGAATCTCACCACAAAGCGATACTTGGGAGTGTTATACTTGTTCTTATCCTGATTAATCAATCGAACCCTGGCACGATAATCCGTCTTCCCCTCTATAAATTTTAACAGAGAAAAAAAGTCAGCCAAAACCTAATAAAAAGTCTGCATACACACCACTACAATACAAATGTTAAATCAATGAATGGATATCAGTGCTTACCTCTCCTTCTCTTGAACTTAACCTGGTACCTTTTGAAGTACGATCTTGATTTTGAAGCTTTTGCAAAGGCCTGAATGAAGAATAAGCAATTACTACAACTTCAAACTAGGAGCAGGTCGTATAAAAACTGCACTCCGTACATAGTCATTAAAATTATTTGGGACCATCACACCATCCAATTGAGCGTGTACATAATACAAGTGCCCATACCAAAAATCTTCATTTTATGACAAAGTGAGCACCTTATAATCTTTCACCAACAAAATTAGC
>JAUMHB010042745.1:3480-18222 GCA_032359685.1 Pittosporum tobira
CCCCCCTTCCCCTTTTTTTTTTTAAGTAATTGATGGTTCTAAATTCATTTAGTACTCATGTGGGAGTGTCTTGTCTTGCGTTGTTGTACAATGAAGTACTTTTAATAATAGAATTTTTAATTAAATTATTTTAAAAAATAAAACTAAAATTGTTTAGTTAAATAAAGATAAAAGTATTTTTAAGAAATAAAAAATATTTAACTATTTTTTTACATTAAGTATAAGATAAACTTTTAGTTTTTAGTTTAAAAGCACAAATTTCCAGCTTTTACCAAAAGAGTTTTAGAGTTTAAATGTCTACAATCTAAAAGTACTTTCAAATGATAACCAAACACCAAAAAAATTCAAATTTGAACTTAAAAGTACTTTTAAACCAACACAACACACTCTCAAACAGACTTTTAATTATAACGATAATCATAAATACACACTACTAGTAGAAATTCAAATCAGTTTTCTCATCTAGCAGATTGCGTCACATCTAAAATTAGCTCACAATTAATATTCCACATAAATTAAATTCTTTTTTTTTTCTTTCTTTTTTTTTTTTTTTTTTTTCGGGTTTCTGAGTTATCAGTTATGCGCTTTTAAAATTACGGGAAAAAAACTTAGATATGGGCTTTTTATAAAAATTGATAGGCTGTAACTTATTTTTTTTTAGAATATAATTTTAGCCAAGCTAATATGAACTTGAATCTACCTATGGAAAAGACATTATGCGGTTACTGCCATGTCAATGAGAAATTATTATGGGTGAAAACGAGTCAAATTATTTTGAGTATGATTTGTTCAGATTTTACTCGTATAATTTATCATGTTTGAAATAAAATTTGTGTATGACTCATTTAACTATCGAGTTGACCACGAATATAAATCGAACTCAAGTAGTTTGAAATTTTTGAGTGAGTTACATCGAATATCAATAGAAAAAAAATAATTTAATAAGATCCGAGTAAATTAATAGAACTTTAATGTATGATCGTATTCTACTCGTTAATATTTTGAATTAAGTTCAAAATTAATATTTTATCTAACGATCCCAAATTAAATTCGAACAATTTGTTTCTACTTTCAACCTTAAAAATTATGAACTTGGTGGATTTTGTTTCTGTCTGTCCATGCTTTTTGGGATTTTCAGCTGGACTGCAAGCTAATAAAACCAAAAGTTGATGGACTGTACTGCTGGTGGTGCGAAGGTGATAGCTTGATGGATTTTGGATAAAAGTTATTGACGGCAGAACCATGTTCTTTAAGTTTGAAAATCACGACTTGAAGCCCAATGAAATTGAACTTAAGCCCAGATAGATTCAGCGGCCCATTTTTGAAGCCATATCACGCAAAGGTTGGGCACATTTATGATTATGTAATGTTGTAGAGTGACCGCTGACTTGGCGAACATAGCAGAAAAGAAATAAAAGGCGCGCGGGAGACTCGTAACTTTTTTTTTTTAAAATTGATATTTTCATGAAGTCACAAGTAAATGTGATATCTATGCAAAGTTATATTCGCTTTCAAAGTAATTGAATTTCACATTCATATGACAAATATTTTAAAATTATCAAATTTATTTATGAAAATAGCAGTTTTTTTTTTTTTTGTAGGTTTTAGTTTTGACGTCTAATCGAAAGATTCAATTGACTACACTATGGAGATACTATGTACGCATGCACTTAATTTTTCACAAAATGCATGAGAAATCAGCTAACCCAACTTATCAGCAAAAAGAGATGGAGGTCGGTATGGATGGATAAATAATGAATTGAATAAACAAGATACTACAGTCCAGTCCACATAAATACAAGATGCAAGATACCCAATGTACACAGTTTGATGGGTGACCCGGTGGTGAAATGGAGGAATGCATTATGAACAGCACATATATATGCCCTAAACTGTTCCAGAAGCTTCTGATTGGGGATGTTGAGGCTTCACTCTAATGCCTCACATACCATCTACTCTCTCCATTATATGTCATAAGACATTTTACCGTTTTGCTCACAAATTAAGAATAAATCTTAATATCTTAACTTTGTAATAAATTATGATTGTAAGTTTTTATGTTGCCCTTTGCGATACCATACGTCAAGCGCATTAATTTTTGAAGGTCACGTGTATTTAATCTATTTTGAAAATGTTTATTTCAAGCAAATCTCACTAATTTATCATTGTAAACATGTCTCTTCTGCTGTGTGTTTAAAAAAAAATAAAAAAAAATCTCCCTGATTATAAGAACGATGGGTGTCACTGTGTGAGAGATCTTAGAGAAATAAGGTTGTCGATACTTGAGAGATGAAGTTTTAAGGATAATATAGGAAGTTAAATCTTTTATGAATTAATTTGGAACAAGAAAAAAATATCTAAAGTGTTTAGTAATATAGAATGAAGGAGTCTATTCATTTTAAAAATGCGGTGAACCTGCAACTACTATTCTAAAAATGTGTACAAGATAAACTATGAGATACATGCAAGACATGTGCAGTAAATTATCGCCTAATAAATTATTTAATGTTATGTATGTGAGTATTCTAATAAATTAATTATCACACCAAATTTCAAATCTAAAACTCATAAGACCAACTTGACCTTTAATCAAATCCAAAACTTACTTCCAGTTGGGCACACGTCACCGGAAACAGGTTCACCTGAAATACAGGCAACACGGGGGGTTTGTTCTCTCATTCCCCTCTCTGATACTTAAGTTAGTTGAGATTAAGATGGTAATCTGAGTATTAAGTAAGAGAGAGTGGGGTTTATAGGTGAGTTTTGAGAGAGTTTGTACTTTTGCATAGCTTGAGCTCTATTTTCTTGAATTTTCGGATCCCCCTCTCTCTGGAGATGAGGCGGTATTTGTAGAAATAACAGTCGCCCACAGCCCGATAAAGTAGGCATAATGTGCCATGCATGAATTGACAGAGTTGTCAGGGTTAGGCGGTTGATTAAACACCTCTTGGGAACTTGTTTTATGACCTTTGGGCCACTGGACCCGAACCAGACAGAGTTAGGCCCAATCAATGAGGTGGATTGAGCCCGCTATCTTGGAAAACCTGAGCCCAAGGCGCATAGTTTGAAAGTCCCTGACGGCAATGGTCCGGCCAGACTAAGACGGGTGCAAGACCCTTCGGAGGCCGATGACCGACCTTGATCTTTCTGGATACTGAGAGCCGGGCTAGATCCTTCTTTGGGTGGAGCGGGTCGGCGAGCCTTGATGATGGCCAATCGCATGAGCTACCACGTGGGATATCATGTTGCCCTAATTAGAATTAAGGTGAAAACTCTAACTCTAATTTGGGACGATCTCCATCACATATCATATTAAATTCAAATCACGCCTAATAAATTATTTAATGTTATATATGTGAATATTCTAATAAATTCATTATCACACTAAATTTTAAATTTAAAACTCATATCATATTGAATTCAAATCATTTATCTTATAACTCATTACGATTTGGTCAACTCCTATCTTTAACTTCTCTACAACTTTCATTTGGTTTGACTCACTAATATATACACAAAAATTGTCTTTAATTTATAAACACAACATGTGATAATGTAGACTTTTATTATGAGACAAGGGGGATATTATGCAGAAATCTAACTCGTCTGTACCAAGGTGGTCTTGGTGGATGTCCATTAAATTTGGTTCGGTTAGATATCATTACTCTCTCATAAATTAATTATTAATTGGTTTAAAATGAGTTTAAATTTGTTGTTTTATTTGTTTTTTCATATGTTGTCTTAATTTAATTTAATTATTATATTGTATATAAAATTTATATTTATTTTTTACCTATAATAAACTTAAATATAATACAACTATTAGAGCAAATGGGACAACAGATTTGGACTCGTTTTAAAATAATATAATGCGGCATACTTGTCACGAAGTTTGATATTCATTCACTCGTAAATTGTAATCTGACCTCAAGGCCTCAACTTGCTACTTAAAGAAATTTACACCATAAATAGATTCATAAAAATAAATACATATAAAGTATAATATGGAATAGATGTTGGACTTGTTTGACACAACTTATTTTAAAATAATTTATAGTGCATTTATTAATTAAAATATTTATGAGTTAAAAAAAATACATATTAACTAGTTTTTTTTTAAATAAATTGACAATATTGTTATATTTAATTTATAATTTTTTTAGAATTAATAAAAATAAATATTTTTAAAATTAAATTATAATTAATTAAGTAATTAATACCAAACAAGACTATTGTTAAATGGTATGTACGATAAGATAATAAGAGATTAAGTGCGTCAGATTCGAAGCACGATTGCTGAAGAATAAAACCCACCAAAACGCACCAAAGTCGGTACGCGAGCAACGGGCAAAAGAAAAAGAGAATTGATAGCTACCGGACAGAGACTCTTAAAACATACCTAAGTTGATCAGAGTATTAATAATAATAACTTGCTTTATAGCTAAAGTACAACACTTTAATAGTTTAATTTATCCATTGAATTTCGTCTACTATATCCTTTCTACTCGTACAGGTTGTACCAATTAAGCAGAACCACCCAAGTATCAATTACATTAATAACATAAAATTATAATGGTTTAACTTTTTACGAATGTTAAAAAATATTTTTGATTATGAATAAAAATTTTAAATTAT
The DNA here is from genome assembly GCA_032359685.1 of Pittosporum tobira. NCBI lineage: Eukaryota > Viridiplantae > Streptophyta > Magnoliopsida > Apiales > Pittosporaceae > Pittosporum > Pittosporum tobira. Next base: position 8,116 of record JAUMHB010042745.1, read on the forward strand.
CTTTAATAATATTATAATTATGGATAGTGAATTAATAATTGAACCGGTGAATTATAGTGTTGATATTACAATTTTAAATAGTGAAATAGTAGATGAAGTAGTGGATCATAATATTTGAGTAGTAGATGAAGCAGTGGCCATAATGTTTGAGTAGTGGACAAAGTGGTGGGCTATAATGTTAAAATAGTAAATAAAGTGGTATGTCATATTTGTTAAAATAATAATAATTTAAATACTTTATATTATTAAACTTTTAAAAAAATAAATGTTGTAATTATATTAAAACGTCTAAAAATATAAAATATTATAATTTTATTAGGAGAGGGGGAGTTTCTCGCATGAATTGTAGATAAGTTTCACCCCCTTCATGTAAGACGGGAGCCTTATGGAGTTGATATTTTTGCTCGGAAAGGATTACCCCCCATACATTCAAGATAATGAGAATGGAGAAATGCACCACATCTTTCGTTAACCGTACTATATTTTCTCCTATATTACAGTCTGAAGACTACTACATGCATAATTAATAACATTATCGAGTATAATCATATGCATGTATGTTGCACAGTTTCCTGAAATTGTAGTTTTCGTTAGTAATCAAATAGTGGCCAAACATGCAGTTATCATTTCAAATACTCAGAAATTGACAACAATTCAGCAGTTCCAAAAGGCTTTCCTGAAAAAAAATAACTTACATTGGTTGTTTGTAACTAATTTGGGATTACAAGGTGCAATTGAGTTGAGTTGAGCATCGACCATTTGGCATCCAATGTGGCCTTTCCATGCGAGTTAGGGTGGTCAAGAATGGCCTGGTTGCATTAGCAAGCATGAGTCAAAGAAACAACATATATACAAACACTTTGCCAAAACACAGCAGTTTTGTTCCAGACATAAAATCTGGCGAATCAAACAAAAAGAAAACTTACTTACGCTAATTGCAGATATTAATATTTGTTTCACAAAACGAAATATCATATATTTGGAGGCCTTTAATAATTTCACGGCAAAATGAAGCCAGAAGGACCTCGTTAAAAGTTACGAAGTACAATATAATTCGTCTTAATTATATGTTAACTACATGATGAATATAAATAAACGAGTTATATCTCCATTATATCCCAACCTTCTCAACTAAGCATCCGCATCGAGCCCACCATTTGTGCAGGCTGGCAAGCTTTGGCCATAGGTGAATAGTTCATATTCATTGCAGTTGCCATTGTCGTTGGATATCCAACATTAATTGGCACGTTAGACCCTGCAGCCCGTTCCAATGATCGGACTTGCTTCTTCAAGAACTTCATGTAATGAACAGCTTCATCCAACATAGAAGCCGTATCCATTTTGGTCCCACCAGGAACAAGTCTCTGCATAATCCTAATCTTCTCACTTATCCTTCCCCTCCGGTGCCTTGCCGCTACGCTCTGTGGGTCCTTAGATATCTTCACATTCCTTCTTTGCGGTGGCTTCACTGATTCCAGATCAATCTGAATTGGCTGCATGGCCGCAATTTGGAATATCATTTCTCTCATGGCTTCTACAGAACTCGATTTCTCCGAAAATAATTCTCTTGAACTTTTGAATTTTGCTGTAGGAGAGAATTTTGGTTGTAGAAACTGAGTCATGGGTTCTTGCACCGGTGAACCCATGAATGATATGGAGGAAGGTGAAGTTGCATATGCAATGCTATTCGTACTTCCTCCGGAGAATTCCATATCCAGAAATTCGTAAATCTCTTGGTAATGCCCGGAGAATTGAGGAATCTGCGCCATTAGGTCCAAATCCATGATAAATCAAGAACTAATAAACAAGAGAGACAGACTGAGAACTGAAGAATTGTGGGACAGTAACGGCCGAGCCGAAGACTAGATAGAGAGCTTAAAGAATGCAGGGGTTTATCACCAAGGATAATACTAACGTATAGGAATATGTCAGTGAAAGGGTGTGTGTGTGTGTGTATATAACAAGTTGTGACGTATATTATACTATTAAAATATTTTCATAAGCATACATATATAATTTTTATATCTATATTTTTTCCTTGGGCTTTCATTGTTATAGAGTGAAACAGTTGAAAACATTTATGATAGATGATCTCTGATCTCGACCACCTACTACATGGGCAACCTTTAATGGGTGAACCTAAATCCAAATCATCGTTAGTCCATCTGATAACGAGCCAAAGAAATAACACTAACCATATGATCTAGTTATAGAAGAAGAAGCAGCATGAATTTTTCCGCGTATTTTTTTCCTAATACAGATAATTAAGGTTTATCATTGGGAAATTTTTCATATACGAAGGGATTAATGCCAGCAAGATTACGGTACAATAGATTGTAGCAGGAGTGGGAGCATAGAAATAATTAAGGGTTCAGACAAAAGAGACTGTAGTGGAGTAAAGATGCATGAACCAGATCGAGCTATGATCCTCCGTTTGAGTAGAAAGTCTCCAAGCTTTGCTCAAAAATTACTTGTTAAAAAAACCAAAGAAACCCCACAGTCACATGACAAACATCAGAAGAGCAACCACCCAAATTCAGTGTGGGGACCTCTTTTAACTTATAGTATCTCTATTTATTTTTTTAATAACGATAAATTCACAATAATTATTCTCCAAATACATTCAATAACTTACCAAATCATGCACACCATTAATTTCATAATAAATTACGTGTGAATAAATTTATTAATAGAGTTTCAAACTTGAGTTATGTACCAATTTTATTCAAATACTTATATTTGAGCTTACTGCTGCTAAGCCTACTGCTTGGGGGTTTTAGCTTAGTAGTATTATCTATCTTACATCCAGTTGCGGCCTGCTACCCTTCTAAATATATATGCAGTCTCACAGTTGTTCCCTCGACACGCTTGTAGTTGTCGAGGCAGATCAGTGAGCTTTGTAGATGTGTGTGCGAGCCTGAATATAGTGGGTACCCCACTACAGGCAGCTACTGAACTTATGACCTTCTTTGTACTGATAAATTTGATTACTTGGTAGCTAACTTGCTTATGCAATATACTGATTGTACAAGTACTTCAAGAATAATTTAGACGGGAGGAAAAGGGCCAGGTTATGATGAATTTTGTTAATGAAACAAATTAAGCAACATTTGATATACATACCAAAATGATACAATAAATAGAGAAAATATTATTTATGTCTGACCCTCTTCAGATTTTACTATTTGTGAAACCTTTTATGTCATTTTTAGTAATCAATTCAGTTTGCGGATCATGATAGAAGCCAAGCAGCATCGTCCTTCCTCTCTGCACGCACAAGTGTTTGTAATGTATACGAGAATTATATGCATAAATAATTTGACATGAAAACCTGTGGGAATTGGGATATATATAGAAAAAGCATCCAAAACTGTGACAAGTACTACTGGTGTGGATGCTTATTCCGTTAAATTGAATTATTAGTACAAACACCCAACTGGTTTTCTTTTCTCCTACACTCCTTGTAGATTGGAGTATTAAACAAAATTAACATGAAATGTATACCCTACCTAATGGAAACCATCTAAGATAGTTAAGTCAAATGAGAAAAAGGGGGGTGAGCATAGGCGGATCTATTAAGGGTCCAGTGGGGACTTAATCAAATTGTTACGTATTGATGGTGCACTTGCAGAAAAACGATCAGACATAACTGACAAACACAACTATCTATCTATCTATATATATATATATAGATATATTACCCAATCATAAATTCATACTACTATCAACCGACCTTCTGCCGAGTAGCCAACAAGTAGGGATTTTTTATATAAAGTCAATACGTATGAGCTCAGAGCAATTAAATACAAGCACACGCTTTGTGCTTCTGCCATCCTTGCAGTGGGGAAAACTGCAAAAAAAAAAAAAGGGACCACACTGGTAAAAACTCCCATCTCCAGACATAGATCATCAAGTAAAAGTCACTGCCATTGATCTATAATTGAAGTTAAAGTGCTTATATAAGCATAAAGAAACTCAAAATACAACTACATAAATTTCAAAGAAGAATAGAAAGGCGAAATAAGGCTCCTCATATGAAATATATACACACGAGATCAATGCATAAACTGAAAATACAAGCCCGTTGATTCGAAATTCTTTAGTCAACAACATTGTTGTTAAAGCCACCGTTCGTCAATTAATAGAAGTCTAATGCAGTAATTTCAGTCTCCCTGAGAATCAAAATAGCTTCTACAGCATACATATATAGAAATACAACGTTCAACGTTAATTGAGCTATATATTTACTACGAAAGAAAAGGGATTATTGTTGATAAGTCGACATTGATCTCCAAATTGTATACATATAGGTTCAGGCAAGCCGGTATCAAAATCATCCCTTTTAAATAGTGCCAATATAATTGAAGCATTAAGAAATAACCTAGAGTCTGACACTTTTCTGTGTACAGAACTTCATCGCAAACCTTGGTACAAATTTCAAGCAATCTTGGGCTTAAAATGTGACTATAAATTATTGGACTGGCGTTTGCACAAGGCCCTGTTTGGTGGCTTAGACCATGAGAGGCCCAGGTATGACTTTAGCCTTAATATCACAAGGTCTCACTTCTCTTCTATCTTCCAATGGGCCAGTAGACCCTTTGACCTACATAAAACGACTTATGTGATTGTGTTGACACAGAAGATCCAAGTACCAGGAAATATAAAACGCCACGTGTCATCCGTTCTGCTTATACTCGCGACGAATCATATCCAAAAATGCTTTAAATCATGCATAATCGTCTTTAAAATGATCTCAGGGGCATTCTATCAAACGGTTAACTTACGCAGGCTTCTCAAAAAGCCCCCCTAATTAGGGCAGAGCAAAAATCGAAACAAAACCGCAAAATCGAATCGAACTCGCAAAAACTGCACTAACGGTGTTGGATATGATTTTGATAAAAAAAAATAAATAAATAAACTCAACATATAAATGGGTGTGGATTCAGGTTTGGTGCTTTACCGTAACTGCACCGCACCGAATCCGCATATATATATATATATATTGGAGTATTGAAGTATTGTTGTGAATCTGTGATGCTGTCCACTAGTAGCTAGTGCATTGCACCACTTATTCCAACAAAAGAAGGACTATGCACAAGTAATGACCAACTGATAAATCTCTGTGGACAAGCAAGTTTATTGTGCTTAAGTGTTTTTTCGCACTCACTTTATCGATTTAACTATATGTATTTTTTTATTTATTTTAAAATTTAAATATTTATGCTTTTATTATAATATGCACTATCGGTCAAAAACTCAAGATCTATTTTCTCTTCGGTCTTCACTTTCTTTTTTAGACAATAGACACACATAGGCGCAGAGCTCCTTAGCAGACAAGTAGACTGTTGAATCGTTGAATTGTTGAAGATGTCGTTTGCTCCTTCTCCTCCGCCGCCACTGCCGCCTCCCCCTCCTTCTCAAGCTACTACTGCTCTTGGACAAGTATTCTCAAATTACTTATATAATTTTCAGATCTATATTGTATTTATTTTTAAACCTTTAATTTAAATTTTAAAAAATTATATTGTATTTATTTTCAGATCTATAAACCACCGTTTGCGGTTATTGTTTAAATATTATTGTTTTCAGATCTCTATCTCAAATTATTTATATTACATGTCAGTGTAGCTGTGAACAAAAAGAACAAAACGAAATTTAACTGCCTGATATGCTGAACCCGACCCACTTTCTATTTTGAGTGGAAAGTTCTGTTTTGTTGGCTCACTTCACCATGATAGAGATTAGAGAGGAGAAGAGAAGAGTAGACGAGACAAGACAACAAATACGTAACCAACAAATGAAATTTATGTTTCGAAAAATAAATTAAAAAAATTAAAACAAATGAAATTTCATATTATTAGGTCAGTCAATCGGCCATATTTTTGACGACTTAAAAAATATATAACCTTTGAATAATGAACTGAGATATTCTTTTTAATAATTTCATCTTTAGAGGCTTTAACTATAATTTATTATACTTGATCCTTTTTTATTTTTAAAATTATTACTGTTTAATCAATATGATGTTGCTGCTGCTCTTTTCGTTCTCTCTTTAACTTCTTCTTCTGCATAAACCATCTTACTTTATTTTATTATCTTTATGATTTATAACAATTTTTAAGAGTTCTAATTATTTTCTTCCTAATTTTTCAAAATGAACAAGGCCCACTTAATCTTATAAACTTAGACAGTGGCAATGAAGAAAATAAAGAAGGGATACAAGAGGATAATAAGCAGGGCAAGAAACGATCTATTGTGTGGGATCATTTTGAGATAATAAAGGATTGCAAACAAGGAGATAGGGTTACAAAGAAGGAGATGAAAAAGCCAAATGTAAATTTTGTGGTTGTCCAATTGGATGTAGTGTTCGGGGGAGCGGTATAAGTTCAATGCTAACTCACTTGCAAAAAACTTGCCCTAAATCCACTCTCCGAATTAATATGGATAAGAAGCAAAAGACTTTGCAATTTGCTCCTTTAACAAAATAACAGTTGTTGAAAAGGAGAGGGGGGGTGGGCAGCAACTCATAGCCGCGAAGCCCATAAATTTAGTCAAGACAAGTTAAGAAAGAAACTTGCCATGATTTGTATCAAAAATAACCAACCTTTCAGGATTGTGGAGCATGAAGGGTTTAGAGAATTTGCAATGTAAGTAGAACCAAGGTTTCAGATGCCATCTCGATGGACGGTTGCTAGAGATTGTCCAAAAATCTATAAGGAAGAGCTCGTAAAGTTGAAAGGAACTGTGACTTCACAAAGAGTATCGCTCACGACAGATACTCGAACATCTATGTAAAACATTAATTACATGTGCCTAACTGCTCATTGGGTTAATGATGATTGGGTTCTTTGTAAGAGAATATTAAACTTTTGTCAAATTGGGAGTCATGAAGGGGGTGCAATTGGAAAAATGGTACATGCTTTGTTGGTGAAGTAGGGCATTGATCGTGTCTTCACTATCACAGTTGATAATGCATCTTCAAATGACATGGCCATCTCACACTTGAAGAGGTTTTTAAGAGACCCTGAAACTATTTTAGATAATAGATACATTCATTTGAGATGTTCTTACCATATTTTGAACTTAATTGTGAAGGATGGCCTAAAGGATCAACATGTATCAATTGTTAGAATTCAAAATGTTGTAAGGTATGTTAGATCCTCACCATCAAGACTTGCAAATTTTAGTACTTGTGTAGAAAGAGAGAAGATAAAGTGTGAGAAAATGTTGTGTCTTGATGTGGAGACTAGGTGGAATTCCACCTATATGATATTGGAGATTGCCGTGAAGTATGAAGGTGCTTTTACAAGGATGCTCATGGAGGACTCTAACTACGAAAGGTATTTTAGAAATGATAATGAATTGAATAAGCTTCATGAAGATGAAAATAGCACAAGGAAAAAAAAGGGGAAGAAGAAAATGGTTGAAGGGTACCCAGAGATGGAGGATTTCGAAAATGTTAAGTGGTTCATTCACTTTTTAAAGATCTTTTATGATGTGACCATAAAAATATCCAGTTCCAGGTATTATAGTTCAAATCTTTTCTTCATTGAACTTGTAAAGATGCAAGAGGCTATAGTGAAGTTGTGTTCAAGCATAGATTCTTTAATGCGAGATATGGCAAAAAGAATGAAGGAAAAGTATGACAAGTATTGGGACAACTTGAATAACTCTAATTTCTTGTTATATGTTTCTGTTCTTTTGGATCCAAGATATAAGATGCATTATTTAGAATTTTGTTTTAATAAACTTCACGGGATTGGATCTACTAAAAGTACATTGATGTGTCAGAAAGTAGAAATGACATTACAAAAGTTGTTTTCCCATTATAAAGTTGGTCATGAAGGTAATGACATTTCTTCCTCTACAAGTTCGATTGAGAACCTTGACAAGAGTTGGAATGATGATTTTGAAAAGTATATGCAAGAAGTTGTTGAAGGGGGAAGGGGAAAGACAGAGATTGATATATACTTGGTGGATGGTAGAGAAAAGAATACCGAAAATTTTGACATCTTGGCTTGGTGGAAGCTTCATTCGGTGAAGTTTCAAAAATTGCTAGACATGTTTTGGGTATGCCAATCTCTACCATTGCTTTGGAGTCAGCCTTTAGCATCGAGGGTAGAACAGTCAATACATATAGGAGTTCCCTATCTCCTAGGACTGCTGAAACTTTAATTTGTACTCAATATGGGCTACGCACTTCAAATAGCTTTGTAGACCTTCGAGAACAACCGAAGGAATTGAAACAACTTGACAACATTGAAAAAGGTAATTCGTTCATTCATAATTTATACAAGTTTTTAATTTAATTTTCGTTTAAGTTTCTTAAGTAACTTCTCATATTTTTCTGCATGATTTGCTTTTTAGATGAATTAAACTATCTTGGACAATTGCTTGAGCAATGCGTGATTAACGATTGTTGATCGATAGTTCTCTTGTTGTAGAGATAGGTATGCATAAATTTTTTTGCTATCAGCTCTAGAATGAATCGCTGCCATTTGATTAGTCGAAACATTATTGTTCTTTACTGAAGTTTTAGTTTCTTTGAGTAAAGTGAGAGCAGTCTAATTTCTCAAATGTTAATCGAATGTGTACTTTTTATTTTTAAAGACTAGATTATGAAACTTTTTTTTCGGTTGAATGTACTAATAAGATGCAACTAATTCTCGTAAGTTATTAATTTACAATGTACTTTGGTTAATCCGCAAACCGCATCAATCTGCACCAAACCCGTATGGCTAGAACCCACACCAATCCACAAGTAATTGGTTGAATATGGTTATTAAAATTTTTAAACCCGTATTATGATTTTGAATGCAAATTTGTGTTAAATCCGCACCAACTCGCATCATGCTACTCCCTACCCCTAATTCACGAACATATAAATTCCTGTACTTCTATCACGCGAAAGTTATACGCCAGAATTTTGAATTTGTGAACTAATGGGCTCCAAATGAAACTTGGGTTGAAAGTCTAATGCACTACTCGAGCCCAAATTTCATTTGAAACCCACGAGTATTATTAAATCACGAAACTCCTCACTTTTCTGGAAGCCCAATCTATGTAACGGACTAACGGGGTACCAAACCAAGGTAAATACTAGTACAAAAGTCACATAGTGGAAAATAAAATAAAATCTTTCCAAAAGAGTTGTAATAAAATTTTGATTATGTCAAATAAGTTTTACGATGGTGGTCAAATCTAAGGTTCTCGTATTTATAATATTATTATTTAAGTGCGACTTATTTGCTTCTTATATAGTGGGATAAGGTGTTTGTGATTATACTGGTATTTTGAGACTATTGATATTAATTTTGCATTTTATTTGGAGGTACAAAATGGGGGGTTTCAGAAATTTTTAGAAATTAAAGGGAAAAAAAAATAGAAAGCACCATCATTTTCACCTTTGGTTTTATTTTGACAAAACGGATAGTATCAAAATCTTTTAGCAAATTTATTTTAAACATATGCACCAAAATCCATGATCCAGACATGAATTATGAGAAAATTATTCAAATAAATTTTAATAAATATTATTATAAATTTTTATTTCATGTCATATTACTAATATTCAAAAAAAAAAAAAAAATCGGTTGGATGATATAAGTATATGTTACAACAAAACTAAAACGAAAATCTTACTATCACAAGGAATACTCAGCTTGCATATCCGTTGTCCATCTTTATATGTTGGTTTCTGACAATTGCACATTCTTCTCTTTTTTAGGACGTCAGAAAACTGTCACTCACTCTCATTAAAAAAAAAATCCCAGTAAAATATTTAATTCAATTACTCATTTCGTCTTATTTATATTACAATATTTTTTTTGGACGTCTCATATTATTACAATATATCAAATTTAAAAATTTTAATAATGTTAATTATCTAAATTATTTTTACTTTATCAAATATGGCCCACCACTTCAATTAATATTATCCTATTTTACATTATTATATCAATATTATACCCCATCACTTTAATTATTACTTCACTATTTTCATATTTGAATAATAATATCATAAATATTATCCTATTTAAAATTATAATATCAAATATATTTTTTAAATTACACATAAAATCAAACCGTTATAAATTAAATGAGACG
>JAUMHB010042756.1:0-12442 GCA_032359685.1 Pittosporum tobira
CATGGTCAAAATATATACGTAAATATATTTTCATTATTGATTATATTATAATATGCAAAATAATTTATAGGTCAACTACTCCTAGGAAGACATTATTTTTGGAATACGCGTTAAGGTAAGGAATACTATCTTTTTGGCTTCCACTAGAAAGAATATCTTTTGACCTTTACTTTATGCTATTATTTCCTCTTGAATAAATTCTTCTAACAAGAAACATCTTATTCAACTTTGAAACTCTTGAGATTAAATATTATATTTGACCTTGAACATATATTGACAATTTAAACATATGTTGATAATTTGACTGTTGATCAATTGTTATTACTCTTTGAGTAAAAATAATTCCTAAATTCATTGATTCTATATCGTTAATATTTGGCTATTTTCGTTACAAAAGTTGAAAGTCGCATTTTAACTATTTGTGTGATCTTCGGATTCAGGATTGATTTTGGGTGCCTTAGTTTGAGTGGCAAGGGCGTACAAATATTATATTAATGGTTTGTGTGGCAAAATTGCTAAATTATGATTGTCTTTGGCCGGGGGCAAAGACAGTGCTATTGGTGACTTTTACCTGTGTGGTAAAGTCAAATATGTTGGCATGTCCAGTAATAATTTTCTGATGACGGTTTAAAGAATTGAGAATTTAGACATTGCTTTATTTTTATTTTTATTTTTTTTCATGCAGTTAAATTTGACAGTATTTTATATGTCTATGTTCTAATTTACACTCAATTTGTTGACTTATAAGGCCAATGATAACTTTCTTTGTTTCAATTATCCTTAGTTATGATATTTCTTACTGAGTTATTTGAGCTTACTCCTTTGTCTCATATTCCTTTCAGTTGCAAATAACTAATAGCAGAGTTATTGGGGGAAATGAATTAGAGGTCCAGTTGCTTAGATGTTTCTGCTGCATACTATTGGTTAAAAGAATAATTTGTATAGAGTGTACTGTATAATATTTCTAGCATAATATGTTGCATAATATTATAATTTTGTATACTTTAAAATATTGTGTATTTGTAGTTATAAATTATTAATAAATTAATAATTCAAGTAAGAGTTTAGATGTCAAATTTGAGGGTATCACAAATAAAGCGACATTTTTATAAACCAATTAAGTATTAACTCAATAATAATTAAGACATGAAAATTATTATTAATAAAAATTATTATTAATAACGGATTTGACATTCGAGTCAATACCATCGTCCGTTACAAAAGAAAAAAATAAATAAATTAAAAACATGAATACAGTAGCTACAAGATTATTTTTCCCCGTACATTTCCTACTCCATTACATTTAGCCTGGCACTCGGTACCCATTTTCCCTGTCGCTCCGAGTAGTGATTTGCCAGCCGTCTTGCAATCTCCCCAGATTCCTTATCACAATATCTCCGTCTTCTCTGCATCTTCCGCTTCAATTTACGATCAAGTCAAGGAATCGGTAACTTCTCTGTCATTTAATCAGTTTGCATTCTTTCTGTATGTATGAATAGATAGATATACAGTCACACTAACGTGTATTTCTGTGTATGTGTAAAGTAATAGCCAGTAAAGATGCATCACAGTGCGCCCCCCGACTTGGCTCAGCTTCAAGCAATTATGCAGACGATCGAAATCGCTTGCAGTTCTATTCAGGTTCTCTGTGTGTGTGTGTGTGTGAGTATGTGTTGGTATCTGACTATCACAATCTCACCCGTTGAATGTATATTAATCCCTAGGTTTTGAAATTAGAGATGATGAAAAGACGAATTATAAGGAAAACTTTGATTTTTCGCAAATATTTACCCCTAGCATTAGTTAGAAATGTAGTAGTAACAACATGATAGTACTCAATCCACGTGGAATTTGGCAATAGTTGTCAAATTTCGGAACATACGGATGATGAAAAACTATCTCTGGTTTTGGAAGGGATTTTGTCAAAATATTCTGTTTAGTTGCTAAAGTTAGTGAGTTTGATTTTCCCTTTTTCTGAAGTTTTGCTTAGTTATTTCTTTTAGTAAATAATGGAATTTCTATATTTGAGAGTTGCACTTTTTTAGTTTCTATGGGAGCATTGTTTCAAACAGATTAATTGATAATCAGAAGGACAATCTATTAAACATACCCATCGGTGGGTAGCTATGAGTAATTTAGCAATCTATAGATCATAGTGGCATTCAACGCTCTATCACAAAGACAAAAGTTACTCAATACATGTGAAAGTGTTAAAGGCTCAAATATTGCGTTGGAAAAAAGAGTATATCAAGTCTCATGTAGAGGGTTCTTGTAATATGTGAAACGCCAACAACAATATATATGGGTTGCCAATAACAATATGTGGGGTGCCAATAACAATATGTGAAATGCGAATACCAATTTCATAGAATATTTCAAATAGCTTTGATTTGTAAATTTGACCAACTACTGTAACCAATAACTATTCCATTATAAGGGAATTAGTAATTTAATAATCAACACGTCGAGCCCTGTAGTGATTGATAACGAATTATTAGCAATTTATAATAAAAATGTACAGGTAGCTTCTATGCTTAGGTCAGTTATTAAAGGTAATCACGTATGTAGGTTTGTAAACATGTTATGGTAATTGTTATTATAGTAAGTTGGGAAATCACCACAACTTTAAAAGGAGAAAGTGGAATAAGGTTCGAAGAATATGGGATAGAGCATTCAAAGGAAAGTCAAATGCTGAATCTTACCAAATGTTAGTCAGGAAAATCTGATTGTGGAAGCTTGCCTTTAATTTTTTATAGTTACCTGTGTCATGCGTATTTGTATTCGTTAGTTGTTGACCATTATAGATAATTGGCTTACATGTCAGACTCTTTGTAATATCTTTTGGTGTATTTTGAAATGTACAATGACCAAAATGTTGGGATCTCATTGGTACAAATAAGGATATGCTATATCTAAATAAACGGTAGTCCAGATGAGTGATGCGTATTAACACCAGACCTAGTTGATAGATAATAACCCTTAACCTGAATCTTGTAACTTATTGATTTACTGAAGCTGTACTCTATGGTTTGAAGCTCTTAGCCTGATTACATTTTGAAAAATGACAAATTTGAGACATACTCTCTTGCCCAATAAGATTTGGACCTGCAAGGATACACAACTATCCACATTTTTATGTTTTTGTTATTTTTAAGCAGATGCATGTCAACCCAGCAGCCGCAGAGGCTACTATATTATCACTATGCCAGTCTCCACGGCCGTACAAGGCATGTCAGTTCATACTTGGTAAGTTTATAAGTTATATACACACACACCCCCCCATCTGGAAAAAGTATATTACATTCTTAAAGATCTTTAGTTGATTATAGAAAGTTCTGTAGTTGATCATAGTCTCTGCAAATGTAGTTCTCATATTAACAATATTTCAACATATCCAGAAAATTCTCAGGTGGCAAATGCAAGATTTCAGGCTGCTGCAGCAATTCGTGATGCAGCTATCAGGGAATGGGGAATCCTCACATCTGATGAGAAAAGAAGCTTAATTAGGTAATTTAAGTGTGTCCCTTTTGCATCCATGTCACTAGAGAAGTGTAATTTTTATTCTAATGCAATAATTTGCATATTCTTTCATTTGTATGTTGGACATTTAGTTTTCATAAGTAATGTGATTAATTACCTTTAAGCATTAATGTATGGTTTCTTAATTTTTCTTAATAGTTGTTGTAGTTTTTGTTTGTCTTATGTCATGCAACATGCGAGTTCACCTGAGGGCTATGTCCAAGCAAAAGTTTCTTCTGTGGCTGCTCAATTGATGAAGAGGGGATGGTGAGTGGTTTATAGTATTGACATTTTAATTGTTGACATAATTTGCAATATGTAATATATTATCTTTGTGCCAGTACTTCTTAAAGGGAAAAGAAGTACCTTCTTGTCATCTTTTTATCATATTTGAATATTTAAAGGGAAGAAGTTGGCTTCTCCATCATTAAGAAACCCGTACAAGTATTTTAATTTGGTATTTTGAAGAAATCATATGACTGTAAGCAAAGTTAGTTTCTTTCATCAGACAATCATATTAGGTGTAACTTTAATTGGGATATGGCGCCACTTTGAATCATGTGCTCTCTTAGGAGACGGTGTAACAAAGTATCTTTGGAGATATTGTAACAGAATAACTAATTGGACCTGCTAAATTCTTTTAATAACTACCAATAACTTGCAGAATAACTGATTGGGTGTTTGATTAGGAAAATAAGTTACAGTTACCATCAAAAAACAAAAATAATTACAGTTACGGCCTGTGGAGCATACTTTCTCTAACTAGTAAGCACTAATAAGGGTTAATGTCTAAAATAAGATAAAGTAGATAATACATCGACTAAGACACCAGTAGCACATAGAATCTAATGGTTTTATAAAATCACTGTATTCAATACTTTGTATATTAAATTTTATTAGTCCTTAACTATTACTCCCTCCATTCCATATTAAACGTCTTTTTGACTGTTTTCAGCTTGAGTTTTAAGATGTTTCAAAAACACATTTACACATTCTATTTTTTGAATATATTTATATGCTTAATATATTTGTATGTTATACTTACAATATATGTAATAAATATAATAAGTAAATATTAATGCATAATTATGATTTTGGAATGTCTTAAAACTTGTGCCGAAAATGGTCAAAAAATTAGGAAGTTTAATATGTGATGGAGGGAGTATTTTTTCAGCAAAAAGGTCTTCATATATTCTACCCTTATGGTTATTTCAGTATGTTTGTCCTCTTGGCAGGTTAGACTTTTTAGCTACGGAGAAGGATGCTTTTTTCCACGAGGTATAGTAGAATTCTCGACTTACCTCAAGTATTTCTCCGTCAACTATGTTACCAGTATTTTATCTAAAAATAAACAAATATTACCGGTGCTTACCTTTCTTAGCAGTAACTGTTGTGTGCAGCTTTTCCACACTAAATGCTATAATTCAGCCTTCCATTTGTTATTGTTTAATTTCACAATTATCATCAATCTAAATCGACCATCACAACCATCAATCCTTATTTTTGTCATACACCAAGGTGCTGCTTGTTTGTGCCTGAGACCTGAGCGTGCTTAGATGGAACTCATTCAGACTGTTCTTTGAGGTTTCAAAATAAGTCTTATTGGGCTAAAAATGTCTGAACTGAATAAGTCATATTGGACTGACTTTATTCATTCAACCCATCTTTTATTTTGCCCATTTCAATGACACCTTGCAAATATCCAATGACTCCAGTTTATAACCTCAACAGAATTACCAACCAGTAAAAGATTTTCCATTCTGCCCATGATTATCAGTTCAAGTGTTTGTTTGAAGTTAGTTTCAAGTTGTTAGTTGCCGTGTCTAACAATTATAGAATACAGGTAAGACAGGCTGTAATTGGTGGCCACGGTCTAGATGTGCAGTTCAGCGGAATCATTATTTTAGAGTCATTGGTAATTTTTTATTTCGCATTTCACTGTTTTTACTTTTACTTGGATCTAGTTCTGACTTTTGAATACACTTCTGCTTACCATTGACCATAACCTACCGCTTCTGCTTAACATTGACCTTCACCTTGACCTTGATCTACCCTTCCAGGTATCGGAATTTGCACCTTCTACTTCAACTGCTATGGGCCTTCCTAGGGAGTTTCACGAACAATGCCGGGCATCATTAGAGCAACACTACCTAAAGGTTTTTCGACTGCATCAGTAGCTTTTTTTTTTTTTCCCACAATTACATTTATTTTTTCTATTCGAATTTTTTGAACTATTGTTGATGATACATGCAAGTTGCTCTTTCATAAATAAATTATTGTCCTCATTTTCACTTTTGGATGTATTTATATTTGTTAATTCACAGACATTATACTGTTGGGCACAAGATGCTGCTCTAAGTGTCACAAATAGTATTGTCAAATCTGATTCCGCGGTAGCTGAGGTTAAAGTTTGTACAGCGGCTCTACGTCTCATGCTTCAAATCCTAAACTGGGAATTTCGTTGTCCCACATCTGCAGTTGAGGGTGCAAAAAACAGCATTGATGTTTTCTCCACTGCAGTTGTGCATGATAGCAACTCACCCAGGAGGTCTGATTATACCGTAGTTCAGGTACCAAGTCTGTTCTCTTCCACAACTTGTTATATATTGAGGCTCTCACGGAAAGAGAGGGAAATATCTATATGTTGTTATTTTGATTTTTATTATTTCCGCACGTTGGGCCCACCACTTGACCCAAATGATACTCTTTTGCCTAAATTGCCCTGTTTGACACAGAAACTAACTGAAACCAAAGTAGGCAACGTAGGCATAAGACGATGAGTTGAGTTAGGTGGTGGGCCTCGTGCGGAAATAGCAAAATTACGTGCAGAAATAGATATTCCCATTTTGATTGATATAACTCTTATTCCACTAATCATATGCCATCATAGAGGACTACTCGTTCAAACTAGCCAATTCTTGAATTTAGTAATCTTGCCTAAGCTACTACTTTTGTTGCATAAAGTTAATCTTTTCCTCAACTTACTTTACTCAGAATGTTCAACTACTGAATTTCAGTATTCATTGAGTTTTACTTTCTCGTGTTTTAGTGATTAATTCAAATAAATTGCAGAACTTTATTTGATTTTTCCTCATTTGCTGCTATTGTATATAGCCTGGTTCTTCTTGGCGTGATGTTCTGATTTCTAGTGGTCATGTTGGATGGTTGTTGAGTTTGTATGGGGCGCTGAGACAGAAGTTCTCACGTGAAGGTTACTGGCTTGACTGCCCTATTGCAGTTTCTGCGCGGAAGCTTATAGTACAGTTCTGCTCGCTGACAGGAACTGTATTTCCATCTGGTACTCTCTTTTCTTCTGACTTCTGCCCAATGGTTAATTTACTTTAGGTTATTATTGCAAATGGTAGTTGTGGTTTATTTACTTTAGGTAATTACTGCGAATGGTAGATTTAGTTGTGGTTATTATAGCATATAGTTAGTTTTAAAAGTAAAATCAAATATTTGCGTCATCTTCTCAACAACCTAGAGTTCTTGAATCAGAGCTTAGGTCACTTAATGATAATAACTGAAAAGCAAGAAGACTAATAAGAACTACTCCCCCAATGTGCTTAGCTAATTCCAATACCGCATGGGACAGAAAAGGATTGTTGAGATGTCTTCAATAGCCCATGTGGGCCTACTTCTAGTAGGTTGAGGTCAAATTCTATTCCCCCTTGCTCACTTAATAGTGAACCAAATTTTCGTTTTTAAAAACAAAAAAAAAAAGAAAATAAAATAAAAAATTAATGATATATATGTGCAACACTGCTGGAATATGTGAAGTAAATATGCAATGTAGGTAGTAAAATGTGGGGTTGATATTAATTCCCTATATAAGTATATTATATGCGTAAATAATTTCTTTGAGCAATTGCACTATGAGTAAATGTACTGTTTTTAATATTTATCAAAAAAAAATGTACTGTTAATTATTATTTTTTAGATAAAAGACTTGTTAACTGTTAATTTCATTTAATTGACTATATCTTTTTGACAGTTGACTATATATATACAAGATAAAGTTCCATGTGACTACTGAAAATCTGTCTTCTTCCATTTTGTGGATGTTACATGTCCTTGATTGATCCTTAACTTGCTGTTTGGTTTGACATATAGACAATGGGCACACACAAGGTCAACATCTTCTGCAAGTGCTCTCTGGAATCTTGCAATGGATTGATCCTCCTGATGCTGTTGCGGATGCAATCAAATGTGGAAGGAGTGAAAGGTTATATTTCTTCTTATACACATTATTTTATTTTACTTTTATTTATTTATGCATTATAATGTTCTTACTTGTTATCTGGTTTTGTTCAGTGAGATGCTTGATGGTTGCCGTGCTCTGTTATCTATGGCAACTGTTACTACATCCCATGTGTTTGATCAACTCTTAAAATCCTTAAGGTCAGTTACTTTAATCTTAAATAAAGTTTTTTGTTGAATAAGGGTAAAACTCACCTTATTTGGTTCTCTGGTGATGTATGCTGAATTCTATATGGGTTTTACACTTGCTGAGTTTGTCCTTTTTAATTTTTAGGCCTTTTGGCACTCTTAGTTTCTTGTCTGCTTTGATGGGTGAAGTCGTTAAAGACCTTATGACTAATTACACTGAAGAAGAGACATGGAGCTGGGTGGCACGTGATATCTTATTAGATGCCTGGACCACACTTCTTGTGGTATGTCCTTAGTGTGCTGTTTCTTGTGTCTTCAGAATATTGATGCACTGTGTATGAAAACTGTGAACTGTTTTTTGGTCGTTAACTGTTATGTAATCTTTGTAAGTGCTGAAAAGTAAATGGACAATTTTTCGTTTGAAACTCTAGTTCATTTGGGTGGTTTTGCTTATTTCACACTAGACCTTAATTCATGTATAGTTTTTCCTTAGAGTTGATAGTATATACTTAAGAAAAAAGTTTTACAATATAATAATCTGGTGTACATTGGTATTTGAACAAGACATTACTTTAGTATGAAGTCTTGATATGATTGCACTGTAGAA
Organism: Pittosporum tobira; assembly: GCA_032359685.1. Lineage (NCBI taxonomy): Eukaryota > Viridiplantae > Streptophyta > Magnoliopsida > Apiales > Pittosporaceae > Pittosporum > Pittosporum tobira. The sequence continues at coordinate 8,516 of JAUMHB010042756.1, forward strand.
GTCACAAAACTGATAATCACTGTCAATCAATCACAGCCAACAGATATTAATCAGCAGAGTATGTTGCTTCCGGTAGAAGGGATAAATGCTGCAGCCAATCTTTTTGCCTTGATTGTAGAGTCCGAATTAAAGGGTATTTATTTATAATATTCTACACATCACTTATTTAAAACTTAATTCAAGAATGTTTTGCTCTCGGATTGCCTGAACTTTAATTAATGATACAGCTGCTTCTGCGTCAGCTTTCAATGATGAGATTGAAGACTACCTTCAGGCTTCCATATCTGGTATACTATTAGACAATCTAAACTGTTGTATCAATTTGTTTACCTTTCTTCATTTTCATGTCCATAATAATCATCTTTGTTTGCATAATCCTTCTTGTAGTTAATGTGTACACCCGGTGCTTTATCAGGTGCTTTACCCAGTGCTCACTCCAATGGTAGTGGCTGTGGGTCCACTGTTTTCCAAAAAAAGAAAAAAAGAAAAAAAGAAAAAAAGAAAAAAGAAAAAAGAAAAAGGCAAATCATAGTTTTAATGTTGTCTATATTTTCTTTTTTGTAGCTATGGATGAAAGGTTAAGCTCATATGCTCTTATCGCACGGCAAGCTGTTGACTTCACAGTTCCTTTTCTCACTAAACTATTTTCCGAGCGTTTTGCGAGGCTTCATCAGGTACTCTTTATATCTTTGTTTTCAGAAATTATTTTCTGATTTTGTACTATGATATTCTGTTAGGATGATCTGCTGCAGTACAAAACTTTAAATTTAAAAGAATTTTGTGTTACCATTGTTTTACATTTTACTTATCTTTGGATACCTTATATGCTTCATAATTAACTTTCTATTCAACATTACCTGTTGGTTAACTTTTCAGTGACCAGTTCTATAATATATTTTATTCAGATATTCTTGCTTTATTTTAATTAGTTCAATGAATATGCTCTTCTTTGGTGCTACTTGTTTGATCCTCAAGTTCCCGCATCATTGTAGGGCAGAGGCGCAAGTGATCCAACTCAAACATTGGAAGAGCTTTATTCACTACTATTAATCACAGGGCATGTTCTAGCAGATGAAGGACAGGGTGAAACGCCTTCGGTACTCTTAATCTGTTAGAATCGATTTATTCTACATGTCATTTGTAGTATATTTTAGATTTTAATTATGAAATCAGGCTCTCTCAGAATTATTCCTTTTATAGTAAGGAATATTACTAATGGTGGAAACATGTGACATTCAGGTTCCAAAGACTATAGAAACCCATTTTCCGGGACCCACAGAGCCGGAAAAACATCCTGTGGTTGTACTTTCTGGGTAGAGTTCCTCCCTTTTAATTGAAAGATTTGATTAGTTTAGTTTGAATAGGAAAGCGAAGATGATATGTACTTAGAATTTTATCCAAATTGTCAAATGAAGCCTTGTATATTTATTCTCATTGTGGAGTTTACTTATTCTGACCATGGTCACATGTTTTTGCTGTGTTTTCAATGTTGTAAAATGCTACGTAGCAATTCATAGGTATCATCGTGACATTTTTGAAAATATAAGAATTAATCATAAATTCATAATACACCCGATGACCCGAACCTATGATCTGCCACAGTGCAATGAAAGTGACTACCACTCTTTCATCTCTCCTCCTCCCTTTACCCTTACCAAATGGCGTGTAAATAAGTAATAATATAGTTCATCAGCATGTAAACCAATATGTTTTTAATTTCCACATCATGTTCATACCAATGTTAATTTGAGTTTTAAATAAATTCCCATTGGAGTCATTTAGATGATTTCTTTCGTTATTTTCTTATTATTTTTTAAAACTATTTATTTATAATATTTGCAGCTCAGTTATAAGATTCGCTGAGCAGTCATTGGATTCCGAGTTGAGAGCAACATTTTTCAGTCCACGGCTTACGGAGGTAAACTATAGAACTCCCCTCCCACTATATAATTATATATGCGCCTGTGAGAAAGTACTTGTGTTGCACTGCTTCATTGCCTTAAAGCAATATATATATATATATAGATTGGTGATCCATAGCTAGGGTAAGGACAACTGTATGTAGTTACATGCAAAGCGTGGATGGCTATGATTTGAAGTGGGATCCGCTCATGCTTCTGCTAGAAATATTACGGACGTCACTTATAATCTCGGCATATGTACATATCTATATATGTACATATGTGTGTGTGTGTGTGTATATATATATATATATATATATATATATAAACTTCACCTATCAAAAAGGGAACACAAAATAAAAGTTTCTACATTTGACAAATAGTATCTCTAAGAACTTTCTGCAGCAGTTTTTATTTTTTTTCCCTATTATTGTTATTGTTTTTTCCCTTACTTGGAAGGAGATGAACAAATGGGAATGGCATGGGTCATGCCTAGATTGGTAGCGAGCTTTTTGACGGCTAGGGAAAATGTGAAGGTGAGTAGGAGGTTGAGAAAGCGATGGAGGATGATCCTTCACTGTCTGTGGTGGACTATATGGAAGGAAAGGAATAATATATGCTTTGAAAATAAGGGGAGAAGCATTATTCAGATCCGGTTCCTGATATTGAGTTACTATGTTTTTCGATCAATGAAACTTTTCCGGGCTCCATTGTTCCATTTATGGAATTTCTAGAGGAATTCTGCTTAGGGATTTTTTTTGTGAATATTGTGTGAATATTGATGGAGGCCTTGGGGGATGGAGGTTTGGTTCCCTCCATCTTTTGCGTATACTTTGTGTATACATGGGTTGCGCCCGTTCTAATGATTTTATGAGATTCTTATTACTTATCAAAAAACGGAACAAACAGTTTTTTGAAGATATCGAGAAATCTCTTGATCAGATTCAATCTCTTTTTCTTAGCCTACTGTTTTTTTTGGCTGAACGAATCTCTTCTTGTTCATTTTGTGGACTTTCTGGGTGAATTTGCTTTAGGGACATGGTGTTGGTTTGTTGAGGGTTTTTGTTAGGGAGAAGTTGAGCCGCTTATTTCTTCTATGCTTGTATACAGCACATGTACAAAGGGTTTGCCCCTTTTGGCAATCTTTTATGGAATTATTTACTTATTAAATTTATTTATTTATTTATTTTTACTACTGTGTGTTGGTACTTATTTGACCTATTTTCTGACAGGCAGTTATATGGTTCCTTGCAAGATGGTCCTCAACTTATTTAATGCCACCTGATGAAGCTGGAAACAGCAAATCACCAAATGGTTTTGAGCCCCAATTCCAGCCAGAACACTCTATACAAGCTTTTCTTAGTTTTTTCGGAGAGCATAATCAGGGCAAAGTTGTGCTTGATATTATTGTCCGCGTCTCAATGATAACTCTAGTTTCCTATCCCGGAGAGAAGGATTTGCAGGTATGGAAAAGAGTACTTCCTCCGTCCCATTTTACCAGGAATGGCATTTTAGGTATTTAAAAAATATAACCATTTAACAGTAGCCTTACTAAATTTTTAGTATTACATTCAAATTTACCTTGGAAGTTGGTAAATTTATTAAGAGGCACCTACTAGTCCCAAAACTTGTAAACAGCTTCTTAACAAGGTGTAACTTGTACTGTACTAATTTCCCTACTAATTGAGCACCTCTTTATGGAAAATATGGAATTAAAACAATTTGGTTGAGAATGCATTCAAGTCCAAAAGCCGCTGATTATGCCAACAGCGAGCAGCCAGGTCAATGTGCATTATACCCCTCAGAGCATCCTGTTTTGAAAATTACAGATTTGAATGCTTAATTGCGGGTTTAATCCTGTATAAAAGGTTATTTTGATATTTCTCCCCTTAAGTTCCACACATGCCCAAATGAATATAATATATTCTATTGAGGTCAAAGAAAAATGTTATTCCTTATTTTATTGTTTGGCAGGCAGTTACTTGTTACCAGCTACTTCATGGACTCGTTCGGCGAAAGAATGTTT
>JAUMHB010042767.1:0-19118 GCA_032359685.1 Pittosporum tobira
GAAATTATATTTATAAATATTCAAATTAAACTAATCATACTTGAAAAAGTAAATAGTAAACTTCTAAATCTATCTAAAATAATAGTAACAAATTAAATTCTAATTAAACTCAAATTATAATTCTACTGTTATAATTATATTCTAAATCAATGTACTAACTCTCTCTCTCTCTCTCTCTATATATATATATATATATATATAAAGTAAAAACCAAAAATGTTTGGGTCAACATTTTATTAATTTGGACAATTTCACCTTTTAACTCATACTTTCTTTGTCCAATTTAATATGGTTTATCTATGTATTATCATACTAAAATTAAAAACTACACATTTATTACTACTAATTAAATGTTAAATGAATTTACCACTTTAATTCACTTTTATTTAATTTACAACTTTAATCAAGTAAGATTTAGAGGAATTTGAATAATTTTTTTTTGAATTAAAATAATGCAAATTAGTCAAATCAATCAAAATCTATATACACACAAACACTTAAATTTATTTAATTACTTCAAAATTTTATGTAGATTAATAAAAGTATGCAAAATAATTTTTTCTGGAAGGGGCTATGAACCATTATGAATTTTTTAAGAAATTTAAAGTACATATCCATTGCATTTTGAAAATATAAAATTTCATAATATTCAATAATTGCTTAAGATTTACATAAAATAATATATATATATATATGTGTGTGTGTGTGTGTGTGTGTGTGTGTGTGTGTGTGTGTGTGTGTGTGTGCGTGCGTGCAAAAAATAACTTACAAAACTTTTGAATATGGATAAACCAAAAGCTACAAAATAAAGTATCACTTTCATGAATAACACTTAACATTAAATAAATGCAATAATTGATTATAACTACTACTTAACCCAAGTTTTCAAGTTCTAAATTATATTATAAATAAAATGATACTCACATAAAAGATCAATCAGAACAAAATATTAAGAGTATATATATATATATATATATATAAAGAGCACAAAACACATGAAACTCAATTTGAATTGGTTTATTTTGGTTCAATATTTAGTCATTTTTGGATACTTTTGCCCATGGACTCGATTAACTCAATTGAGTTAACTTGGTCAATTTTTTCATATTAAAAAATTAATTATAGTTGTCAATATTTGAACTTTAGTCACTTTAATAGGTTACAGATAAGTTTACCACTCTATTAAACTCTTATGATAAAATAATTTTTAAAATGTTAAATATTGTATGTTTCGTTTAATGATATGTAAATTTAATTTTTCATTATTTTCAAGTATACATACTTTTTATTATCAACATATTTACTGAAATCATTACTTAACTATATTTTAATTACAAATTATTAAACTTAAACCTCTAACAAATATATAAATATAAATTTATTGCTAAAAAAATATAATAAATAAAAATAATTATAAAGTGTCTATTATTTTCATGTATAATATTTGTTAAATAAATCTAAAACTATAGCATATATATAAGTACAAAATTGTATTTTTTTTAATCGATATACTGTTTCCTTTACGCACCCATTTCCAATCCATAATGAAAAATATCAATAGTTTTAACAAAAATATTATTAATAAAAGTTAGTATAACATATCTATTATCTTTTATACATAATCCATTTTTAAGTATATTAGTAAGGTTAATTAAATACAAGAATTAGAAAGTGGGTAACAAAAACTTAAGAATTTACAAATAACTTCTAATTTATTTATATTTGAATATAAATTATAAATTCGATCAACCTTAAAAATTATAATAGATTATTATTTGCAAAAAAATAAAATAAAATAGTTTGTCTAAAAATAAAATTTAAAAACTTATTTATCAAATAATTAAATAATTTATAAATATATATACACATAATATCAACTGTTTCAACTAGAACTAATTAAATATTAAAAAACTTGCATAAAATATTATAATAATTTTTTATAATATACTAATAAACAATTGTGTTTAGCCCGGGTAACGCCGGACGTTCGAACTAGTATAATAATATATTAAATTAAAGTACTGGACTAGTTTAAATTATAAATAAAAATACTTAAAATAAATAAATTTTTGATGAATACTAAAATATAAGAAAATTCTAATATTCATAGATTTCTGGTGGTACACAACAGGATCTCACAAAATTTAAAAAAAAAAAAAAAAAAAAAAAAAAAAAAAAAAAAGATTGTGTTTTTTTCTTTTTTTCGATTTCAATGGAGAAAAACGTCTCAGTGTACAATCATGTAATCGTGTTTAGCCACACCTACGTTTGTATTCAAGTGCACATATGGTGGAATATGATTAAAGGGATTGTACCGAAGAGATTGTTTTATGCCTCCCTGCACAAAATGTTGCTGATGGTTTTTCACTAAACACACATTAAGGGAAACATAAATAATGGCATTCCAAAAATGGCAATCTTCGTGGGTATACTGGCCATAATTCTCTTGGCAATGCTGGATCTGTGGACTTACTAGATTCAGGAAGACGTAGAACTCTTTTTCTATTTTTGGCAAATGGAGAACAGTAATATCGTTTTTATTTATTTTTTGGATGAAGTCCATGTGTGTGTGTGTGTGTGTGTGCGCGAGCGCGTGTGTCCACTTTATTTTTATTTTTATTTTTTTTCAGTTTTTATTTTTTGGATAAATATTGACATAGATGTCAACCATTTCGTGTTGGTGATACTTGATTGCCAGGAACACATTCGGCAATAAGTAGTATATGTTTATAATTGAAGATAGTATGCATTGCAGCAGTATATTTCGGTTTCGGTGATGTAACTCCATCCTTAGCACCGTGATTGATAATTTCAAATTGTTACTGAATGATGTTTCCTTTTTTAGACATGTACTGAATCAGAGGTTATATTCACCCTAACAAAAGTACACTTAATCCTCAGAATTCCCAAACCATACAAGTGAAACCTGGGAGAACTTCCATGAATTTCTAAAACTTAAAAGGCTTCTTCTTGGACCCTGCATACATTAAACGTTCATCTACCGTCTCGATTTGTCAAGCGCCTTGGCCCCCTATCTAGACAAAATTATTATCCTACTGCATCACACCAAATTATCTAGACAAAATTGTCCCCTTATATGCCAAGAATTTGAGAGAAAATTAAGTACCTACCATTAAAACTTCAAAAAGTGAACAAATTTTAACACTCTTAAAACCACAACCAGTAAAATTAAATATATACAAAAAAAAAAAAAAAAAAAAAAAAAAAACTGAGTGTATCCACCTTCTTATTCCATTGATTAAGTGAAAAAACCACCATTGACATACACAAAATCACAACCTCAGGCATATTAGTAGTAGGTACATACCAAAAGCTTATTGTAAAAATAACTCAGATCACATTCATTCTATTTATAGAACTCCATAACCCAAGTGTTGAATGCACAGCAAGCCTTGTTGAAACTCTTAAATCCAGCACCCTGAGCCAAGGCTTGAAACTCTCTTTCGGTCCTCTCTTTCCCACCGGGGTTATGGGCCAGCATGATAACATCGATATGGACTACGTTTTTGGTTGCAAGTCCAGTGTCTGGCATCTCTGGAAGAATGCATTCTGCGATAATCACCTTCCCATTGCTCGGGAGTGCATCGTAGCAGTTCTTCAAGAATTTCAAGCAGTGTTCATCGCTCCAATCATGACATATCCACTGCAACCCACCACGAATTTATGTACATTAACATATATTTCAATTTAGGATAAACTAAATTTTAGATTATTAAATTGTTCAGTAAGCAAATCATACCTTCATGAAAATGGCATCCCCTTTTGGCACGCTAACAAACATGTCCCCGCCAACATGCTCAACACCTGCATTACTTGATTAAATTAAAATTACCGTAAAATAATAACAACAAAAATAATCATGTTGACCAATATGACAATTTATCAAATTACAATACAAAATTATCTATTATAATGCAGTAGATGAAATCCATGAATAGTAGGATTTGATTTCTTGGATTTCCTCCACTGCATCATAGTGTGAAAAAAGGTATATACGTTACGATTGAACTGACTAGTTCAAGAGCCTTGCATTACGATTATATCTCACACACCACACATTGAATTTCAAATTTCAATTTATGACAAATGATGCTGGAGATAAACCATCTTACGGAACAATGTTGAACTAGTTAGATCAACAATAGATTACCTTAGGCGGCTTGTAATTAATTTTAAGTTTTGTTTTGTATTTATGTACCAGGATAAGATGGAGCATCTTCGACAACATGGGGAAGATCAAAGTTGATTCCTTTGATTGTGGGGTACTTGGAGAGGATCATATTAAGGGTAGCTCCGGTGCCACCACCCACATCGACAAGGGATGTGAGACCTTCGAAACCACTGTAAGTCTCGAGGATCTTCTTCATGTTGATCGTGGAATGATTAGACATGCCCTGGTTAAAAACCTTGTTGAATCTAGGATCTGTGCCATGATAGTCAAATGCAGTCATTCCATAGGCCTTGTTGAATGGTATTCCACCATCAAGAACTGCATCTTTCAAGTGGTACCTAAAGACAAGATGTCTCACATAAGAATTTTTTTTTTCCACTTGTTTTTTAAATAGGAGTTTAGCATCTACCAACCAAATACGAGAATCATTATATATTATGATCAAGAATTTTACAATTTTTAAATAACACAAATCTGTAAAATTAAATCCTTATAAGTGGCTCATGTAGATCGCACAAAGGAATCAAGACTTTATATAAATAATATAAGAAATAAATTCACGTTTAACGTAAAATGTGAACCAATTATCTGGTAATAATCTCAATCTTAATGGCTTGGTTAAAATCTCATGGGCTGACATTAGAACTTGGTGACTGAAAATATTGACTTTTTCTTGGCTCACTTCCTGGTCGATGTGCCACGAGGTTCGCAAGTTGAATTTTAGAAGTAATAATCGTAAGGTGTACCAATTTCGTTTATTATTGCTACATTTCACCACCAAACAATCTAGAGTCGGTACTGGCAGGTGAAGTGACGACTTAATTTTCAACACGTGGACAAGAGGTGCCCATTCAATTCTGGCATTTTCGTATAATCAAGAAATCGTGTTAGAACAAAAGTCCTTTTAAAAAACATTGATGTCTTGATCTGAAGAACAGATAATTGGGCTTTCTTATTGAACATTAGTCACCATTTTACGCTACCACTGCCAACTATATATATGGACTATGCAACAAATTAACACCATAAATATCAATTTATTTATATGAGAAAAGTGTATGGATTATTAATAAACTTATTAATTCAATAGATGTGCATAGGATGAATTTTCCATATCACATGTTGTATTTTAAAATTCAGTGTAAAGTATATATAATATTCTCCTCTGTCTAAAAAAAATGAGTAAAATATAAAAAATACGTAAATTAAATAAATTAAAATTTTAAGATAGAATATATTTTTTTAACAAAATTATCCTCGGATATGTATTTTATAATGATAGAGACAGAAAAAAAAATAGTTAGTTTTGATATAACATAAAATGATGATAAAAAAATAATTACAAACTGAAAGTAGTGATATGTTAAGTCATTCTTTTTTGGACGATAAAAACGATATCCGAGCTCATTCTTTTGTGGACATAAGTGAATATGAGAGTTGCAACCCTAATGCAAAATTGTTCAAAAATTATGGGGATAGAAAGTAATCGGTTGTATTTAGTTCGTAAAATTTATTGAATTTAAAATAAAATTTATTTTAAACTATTTTAATTGTCGAGCGGAACATCAATAATACGACGAATTGATACCAAATAATTTAAATTTTTAAATGAATGGCATTGAATAATGAATATCAATATAAAATAATTTGAAAAAATGGAGCAAATTTTAATCGGCGAGCGTGAATCGGGTGAACCATTTAATTCATTTTACACGGCCTTAAATTCGGGCGAGAAAGTAATGGATACCTCACATCCACGTCATCCACCAAGGTTATGTCAGGTCATCTTAATTCTTAGTCATAAGAAAAGCAATTCTAAATAGTAAAAGCGAACGTGATCACTCACCAATCTAACGGGAAAAAAAAAAAAAAAATTAATTAGAGAAAGTTAAAATAATCACGCGATAGAAAACAGAGAATTGAAATTACGTACCAGCTCTCCATGAGAATCTTATCCTGGTTCATGAGCAAAAGAGGGGCCATAGACACACCATCGGCGTTCTTTGTCAAGAACTTGCACACTGGCGCCAGCCCGTAGAGCCGCTCGACCCCACCGCCCGGCAGCTCTACAAGCTTACAGTTGAGAACGGAGTAGCTGGTTAGGAGTCGGAGGATCCGGTCCAGCATGACCGGTGCACCGGGGTTGGTCTGCGCCGGCAGCTTGGAGGCGAGGTCTGCAGGAGAGACAAAAGCACCTGGACCAGCTTTAGCAATGGTCTCAAGAAGGTCGAGCTCTACGGCTGATTTGAGGACCATGGGAAGTACTGAAGCACTCGCTAGTTGCATGGCGAACAAGAAAGCTTCTTCTTCCTCTGATTCCACCGGAGTAACTTTGATCTCGGCCGTTGATCCCATTTTTGGTGATATGGATGGTTAATGATCTTGGTTTGGGGTAAGTGAGCAAGGTGTGGAAGTGGAGGTGTTGGGAATTAAGTTGAAAAAATATGGGGATGATGAGGAAGACGGGGGCTAGTAGTAGTGTATATATGGGTGCTTTTGGTTCACCTACCTTGCGGTGACACCCTACCCTACACGGGACATGACAGGACCCCACTCCCAACCTATAGAGTTGGTGGACTGGACCAAAAACAAAAAAGATCGCGAGACATTTTTTGTTATTTTATTCTAAAAAACAATAATATACGCCTATACCTCGACAAATAAAAATGACATGGAGGTGTAGCACTAGTTTTCGCTCGAAACAAGGAGAGGAACAATATACTATCACCTATTAATGCACTATCAATTTTCGGGTTTATGAATAGTAATGTTTAAAAATTATAAAATTTAAACATAAAAAAAATAATATTTTTAATAAATTAAATTTAAATTTAAAAAATTTAATTTGTAGCATAAATTTAATTTTAGTAAAAAATTTAAATTAAATTTAAATTATAAATTATAATTTTATAACCTTGAAACATTGTTATCGAACAAGTACTTAATTAAATTGGATTATAGAAGAACATTTTTTTTTTTTTCCGAACTGCAACGTTTACATATAAAAATAAATTGTTTAAATAAATCTAAAATAATAAAATCAAAGCCGATATGTGGACAGGAAGTAGCTTTCTAGATTTTTCTTTAATTTTTGTTTATTGTTCTTTTTCGACCCAAATTTGGGACTGGAAACAAAGAAAAACATTACCGCTCCCCAAAAATTCAACTTGAAAAGTCAATCTAAACTGCATAAAAACAAAATCGTTGTCTAAAAATTTATGTCTGAGCGCTAAACATTTTTATTATTTCAAACAATTAATCGCGTGAGTACTTCAACTTGATTACACATAATACTGTATGTTTCTGTCATTATTAGGTCGACCAAACCGAACGTACAATATTCATCAATTCAGATTTGGAAATATTTGTACCTCCGGTTTGGTCTTTATTTGATTATATATATATATATATATATTTTTTTTTTCTCTGTCTAAAAAAAAAGAATGAATTTTGATTCATCATTTTATTTTACAAAACGATAAATCAAGTTTTATTTTTTTTTAGACGAAGGAAGTATATATTTTAAGATAATTGTAACAATAATTTCATTATTATTATAATTATATAAATTTTAAGTTAATGAGAAAAAAAAATGGTCAGATAATAGAGAAAGACAAGATCCACCAATATATTTATAAGATGGACAAAAAATATTCAACAAGAAAACTCTGGTTAATTATGCGTGCAAGTGTGAAAGTACTGAAATTGGTTGGAAACATTGACATATGAAGTAACCACACTAAAGTAATACCCAAAACATCATGTCTTACCTACTTTTTAATGGTTTTGGTGGGCACCCAATTTAACAATAATACTATAATGACTTTTAATCCACCCAGCCGCTTACTCTGGAAGCAAATGGACAAATCAGATAGATAAAGTTAAACCGTAACTTAATTTACTGATAAAGATTCTAAAATTAAAAATATTTTTAAAATGACGGTCTTCAAAAATAAGTACTTTAGAGTATTGGATTACATTTTATATATATTAAAAAAAAGTTCAAGAAAATAAGTTTTTTTTTTTTTTTTTTTGAAAATGATGTAGATTTTTTATTTGAATTTATAATAAAATGATAAATTAAAAATAAGATAATGTTTAGTAATTTTAAATTTTATTAAAAAATAATAATTAAAACGGATGTTACTTAATTGTCAAACTAGTAGCATAAGCATTTAAATTTCAATAGGCTTCACCAACTCCCGAGCACAAAAATAAATCCTTAATTAGTTTTTGGACGACTTTGAAAACCGAACTGAATTCTGGGAAACATGTAAAAAACTTATTTAATCGTCCCTTTCTGACCTCTAATTTGGAACATACGGTAGAATTAAAAGTTTTTTTTTTTTTTTTTTTTTTTTTTTTTTTTTTTTTTTTTTTAAACGACAAAAAGAAAATTAAATAAATAAATTTTGTAGGTTTGATGTATTAACTTTCAAATTATTATACGCTCGGTCCATTTTAACCATTTTAGATGAAAATGTTTGTTGACTGTGTAAAACTCATGCAACCGAAAGGATTCCAACAAAATGAACCGCTGTATGCTTTTTCGGACACACCACCTTTTTTAACTCATTCACCGTCAGGAATCAGGATAATATCGACATGTCGTACGTTTGCCCAGAAACCCTTCTTCTTTTTTTTTAAAGTAAAATATTTCACATTTACGGGAACGCATATTGGGCTTCGGGTCCTTATTTAATGGAAGTACTATTTTAATAAGAAGACGGGCTTCGTAAGGGATAGAAAAGCCCAATTTGTAAGGCCCATAAAAAAAGGAACCCCGAACCCTATAATAAAAGCCCGTCAAAATTCTTCAACAAAACTATATTTTATCCTTGTAGACGCTGCTGCTCTTCACAGAACCGCCGATTGCCACCAGATAACCATTTCTGTTCAAGAAAACAAAAGCGTCACCATGCCTGGTCCCTTCATCGAAGAACTTGAGGTCGAGAAGAAGATTGAGGATTTATAAATGCTTTCTTTCTCTATAGCTAGATATACATTTATACTCTAATTGTTAGTTTAATGAAATGAATAATGATGATATATAATATTTGTATAAATTTACAGAACGAAATTCCAGTGGTGGATGACGTGAAGGAGGAAGATGACCACGATGATGTCGAATCTGATGACGCGGACACAGATGATGAGGAAGATCTCACAGTCTCCAAAGGTCTCTTACTTGATGCATTGTATAGTGTTTCATTTCAATTAGGGTTCATTCCATTTATCAGATTATTGTCATAATTTTTTATTTTTTTTTTCAATTAATACGATAATGCATCTCTAGCATATAATTTAGCTTTTAATACTCCGTCCCATTTCCTTTGTTCCTAGTCCATTTGTGAAATCCTAAAATTTAAATTGTGATGTGAATTCATTACATTTAGTTACAAAATTCACATCAGCATCCTTGAAACTGTAGAATATTATCTTTCAAATACCTTTTATCCGCATTATACAGTAGCAAATGTATTGTATAGTCTACAAATTAAATATCAAAATTCATTTGAAAATTATCTGTAATTGTGTCCTATTGGACGTCTGTATGCGTACATAGACATCACAAAGTAATAGTATTCTCAGTTTCGACAGACACAGTTTATGCTGTTTCTTTTATGTCGTCTTGGGTAGATGGTTTAATCAATTTTTTGGATCGCAAAAATGCCCAGCATGTCATATCAAGAAAAGGGCTATGTATCACTATTTGAATGATCTTCTTGTCGCTATTTTTGTTGAGTTTCATATGCCATAGTGATACAATGTCATGCCTCCCAGTGGATATACATTGTTTTAATCATCTATTGTTTTATTCTGATGTCAAATGACACAACGTCTCACAGCTCTATGCATTTATCTCTTTTATTATATTAAAACAATGAACTAGACAGGATTGCAACTTTTCTCCTGACATTAGCTAGTGGTCTGTTTTGTCTTGTTAATGTATTTCCACTGGCAATAGATGATTCGAACAGCGATCTCTGTATGTGTGATAATTTGATGAGCATAATTTTCTATGTTGTCTCTTGAATTGTCTGAATTGGAGGAGTGACTTGCAGGTGGGGATGAAACTTCAAAACAGAGCAGAAGTGAGAAGAAGAGTCGCAAAGCGATGTTGAAGCTTGGCATGAAAACCGTGCCTGATGTTAGTAGGGTCACCATTAAGAGAACAAAAAATGTAAGTTTCTGTCTTACCTAAGCACGTAGTTTATCAGTCTCTCTTACTATTTGGGGTTAAACTTAAAATTTTCACTATATATCAGATATTATTTATCATCTCAAAGCCCGATGTCTTCAAAAGCCCGAATTCTGATACATATGTCATATTTGGAGAGGCGAAGATAGAAGATTTGAGCTCTCAGCTACAAACACAGGCTGCACAACAGTTCAGGATGCCAGACCTGGGATCTGTAATGGCAAAGGCTGACCTTCCTTCTGTAACTGAGGCTGACGAGGAAGAAGAGATTGATGAGACTGATGTGAATGTTCGTGACCTTGAGTTGGTGATGACACAAGCAAGTGTGTCGAGGACCAAGGCCATCAAGGCTCTCAAGACCAATGATGGGGACATAGTCAGTGCTATAATGGAACTCACCACCTAGGAGGTAGGGTTTTAATTTAAATAGTCCTTGAAGCATTAGTCTCTTGAGTATGAGTTTTGGAATTGATTTATTATTATTGTTACTTTGGAACATTGTAGCTTTTCTCTGATTTTGTTGGATTTTAACCAGTCATAAAGAAAGAAGGCTTTGCTTGCATTTAGATTAATAATTTTAAATTTTCTCTTGCATCGAAGATCTGAATGTTTCCTCAAGTGAAATGTGTGGATAAGTTCTGCGCACGGTCTGGACAATTATAGTTTTCACTTGTCATACCGAAATATTTGCAGCCATGTTGGGGCAAATTTTTTATTTATTTTTAACTCCCGAAGTTCTAAAATTATGATAGTTTGGAGTTCTGTCACCTTAGAGGAGTTAATAATAATACTGTCTGACATTTGATTACCTTAACAAGTAAAATGGAAGAAAAGGAGTTATACTGTAATTGTATGTTACAGGTACTCAAATCTATTTCTTTTAACGTGATTTGTGCTTTTGCTCCTTGGAACACTTAAATGTGCAATTTATTTATTTATCACAATCAATTTATTTATGGAGCTTTTATTGTTTCTCAACCAATTTATTCCTTTGATGCAATAATGTCTTGGATCACTTGTCAGCACCAAAGTTTGATTCAATCATTTTCTCCGTGAAGCTTTACGGTTCCTCGTGATTGTTGTGTCCTCTTGCTCTGCTCCAAGGAGTTGTTCCAAAGTACAAAACCCATGTTATGGTTCAAAAGCAGGTCTTAAAAAATAGATTTTTCAGTACAATTATTAAACAGAAGCAAGTATTTCCAAAAGTTTTTTTTTTTTTTTAAAACTTTATTTTAAAGACAACTTACAATTTTATCTATATTTATAATAAAATAATAAATAAATTATTATAGTATTTTATAGTACTTTCTTTGTTTCAATTTAATTTTCTTAAATGAAAATTGCACGTCCATTTCCCAAAAAAAAAAAAGAGTTTCTCCAAAGTGCTCTTCTCATAACCAATTAGAATAGGTTTTTATATGTCGTAAAACAATTGAAAATTTTAATAAAAGTAAATAAATTTTAATTTTTTAATTTGTTATAGTTTTAATAAGAGAATTAACTAACTAAATATAAATAGAATTGACATAAAATGACATAAAATAATACATTAAAGGAAAATTACAAATAAAATAGGATAAATCAAAAGAAAAATTAAGACAAATAAAATGAGACAGAATGAGTACTAAAATAAAAATTTCTCTCTAATTTTGTGACTTCTTAAAAATAAGAATATTTGATGTCAAATTTTGGAACGTATGGTAGCCGGTAGTACTAATTGTACGCGATGAATATGATATGATTCCAGTAGAGGCCAAAATTCCAGAATACCTCCAGCAAGTATAACGAATGCACAACACAGGGAACCAGGAACTATATAATAATAACATTCACATGAACACATAGGTGCAGTAGTTTGGTTAAATTCCACAAGATTTATACAAGTCCGGATATTATTCTCCTTAAACCCACAAATAGATATTACTTGCTATTTACAGAAGTCCCAGCAGAAATAAGACTCATAATACCTCCAAAGTAACATTCAGATCTGAGAATTACTTCACCGAGATTCTTCACTTTTTCCATGCAAAATCATCCTTGAGCACGTGTTCCCAATCTGATGAAGAGTTATCATACCAACCCGAACCCAAGGCGAGCAGATTCTGCAGTTTGTTATTTCTACAAGGTTGGAACTCTTTCACAGCTTCGTGATCTAGATAAGAAGAGCCACCATTGTCTCTCACAATTTCATGATCCAGATAAGAAGGGTCAAAATTGTCTTCCCCAATTTCATGATCCAGATAATAAGAACCACCATTGCCTTCATTATTGTGGCTACTGTCAGGCTGAATAGCTGATCCCACAGCCACATCAGAGCTTTTATTTTCAGTTTTGTTTTCAACAATTGGCCAGAGGTCTGTCTTATCAGAAAATCCAATATCAACAACCTCTGGTAGTTTTTTATCTCCGACATTACTAGCATTTGAATTATCACTCCGGCCTTTAAGCATTTGGAATCTTGCCATGACGGAATCCTCAACATCATCAAAATGACTTTTCGGGCCCGAGATAGAGGAATTCTGAATGGATGTTTTCTGCTTTGGGCTATCATCGGTAGACTCAGGAATCAACATGTGGTTATTTTCAGTTTGGATTTTGCTAATTGGGCAATGATTTCTCATACCAGAAAATCCAACATCAACAATCTTTGGTAGATGTTTCTCTTCCACACTACTAGTATTTGAATTGTCACCCCGGCCTTTTAGGATATGGAATCTGGCCATGACTGAAGCCTCAACATCGTCAACATGTTGACTTTTTGGGCTTGAAATAGAATTCAGAATGGATGTTTTCAGCTTTGGGCTATCATTATTAGACTCAGGAATCAACATGTGGGCATTATTTGGGTCAGGAGACACTTTAGAGCTAGGAAATTTCTCCACAGCCACATTATTTTCTGAAACATTTGAAGCAGGAGAAATTAGATACTCCCTCAGTTACAAAAAAAGAGTCCCATTTGAAAATTACAAATATTAAGGATATATTTGCCTCCATGATTACCCCTAAACACAATGAGTGCCTATGTCAGTCATGATGGCTAGACGATGAGGATATTACACGCCACTGTACACTATAATCAATAAACTGGATTTCTATGGAGCAAAAAATAACTAAAAAAATACATACATACAAATATATATCTCTTTTTTTGGAATAGAGGGAGTAATAAATGTGAGAAGAACGTTTTAAAGGGACAGATCTAACCTTCTGCTTTGTCTGACTTGCAATTATTCTCCATTTGAATCTTCACGCGATCAAAACGAGCCCTAAAAGCAACCGAACATAATTCAGCTTCTGCATCAAGCCACAGATTCTTGTACAACAGAATCTCTGGCGGCATTTTTTCCTCCAATTGGAAGTTCTTATCAAGGGCCTTCCTTATATCCTGCAAGCAATTTATTCAAGATCATTAAACCAAGTTTTTATAGATATTTAGAAAAAAAATTCCCCAATTTTTCTTCCCTTAAATAAGAATCATGATGATGTGTCCATAGGAGAACCGTAGAAAATAATATACCTGGACAAGGTTATGATGCGTCGTAACATCTGAATCATCCCTCAAAGAACAAAAGTCCATATTTTTCTCAAATTTCTTACCAGATGCATCACATTTCCCCCTTTGTTCATGTGTACCCTGAGAAATGAGCTGGCCAATAGAAGAAGTACCTACTTCATTCCTAGGCCGGGGCCTTACCCGGTTAGCACCCTAAATGAATAAGTAATCCCAATCATTGATCAATGACCACTCGTAAATGTAGATGCCAATCAATAACAAATGGAGTCTATATAAGCATACAACTACGTGAATATCAAAAAACCGAAACAAGTACTATATGAAGAATATTAGGCACCTCTTCAAGTTTTAGAGAAGTTCCTTCCCCAGTGAACATTGATTCTTGTGGTGGGGCCGATTGAACAATCTTCTTCAACATACAAGCGTCAATATTGCTCATCGCATGCTCAAGGGCCTTAAAATCTTGATACTTAAGTGTACATGAATCATTTAAGCAATGAAAAACAAGTAATTCTGAAAGATTATGCATCGATTTAACCAGCATTTGCACATTCACTTTTGGACATGATTCCACAGGCCTATGCGGTTTCACAGCAGCTTCTCCATAATCAATCTCCGGCCCACAGGGCAGGTGATATTCTTTTATTGGGTTGCCAACATTGTCTGAAAATTGAACTCCATCACTCCTATTCAAATCTACACCATCAGATTTTCCTTTGGCCGGCAAATTAGCAGTGAAAATTCTATTAGGAGAAAGCGGGGCCTCTTTCTGGAGGCTAGTTTCACATACTTCACGGGATAAGTCTTTAACAGAATCATTAGGGGGAGTGAACATTTGAGTCCCTTGAAAATTTAAACCATCACATTCCTCTAATTTCTTCAGAAGATTCTGAGGAGGCATGGCATGTGAAGTTTCAAATGGAGAAGCATGAGAAGCTGGGGCTCCTTTCCAGCATGGTGAATCCTCAGCTGGAGAATTGGCTGCAAGCTTGAAGGATTCAGAACTATCACCAGTGAAAGAGAAACCGTGTGGAACATTTATATCAGGAACCCGAGCTCCAATTCTTGGTTTATTTGATAACTCTTCTTTGGTTGAGGATGACGTGGCAAAGACGTGAAAGCTGAGGTGGCTTGCGTCTAAGAAACCTTCTTTCCCTTCCAAAATTGGGGGAGGATAAGGTAATTTTTCTATTGACTGATTGCCAATATCCATACTTTTAGAAGGCTTGGTTCCAAAAGTTGGGGGTCTAGTGACAAGTGAAGGAGAAGATTTAGTTACGGATACGCAATCATTAATGCCAGAATCAAATAGTTGGAACCTTTTAGAGGAAAATGTCATTTGTTCCAGAGAGGGTGATTCGAGATGAGATTCTGTAGACATTGTAGCAGTTCCTAAGTTATGTGATTTTGATGATTCAATAGGCATAAAACCTAGATTTTGCACCAAAAAATTATCATCCAACTGCTTTTGACTTAGAGATCCATAAGGGTATTCTCGTCCAGAAACATCATCATACTTTCTTTGTGAAGTATCCGAATTTTCTTCACATCTCCCCAGGCAACCTGCATGGTAACAAATATAACAGAGAATTACTTCATTAGACCAGGAAAGACGATATTATCACAGATAAAAATTAAGTAAAATATGAAACTGATATAGTAAGAAACTAAGAATTACTTCTCATTCATTCAAAAGGAAAAAAAGGTCATACCTTGCTTAATGTAATCCTTGTAGACAAATGAATCAGAAACATCCCTCTCATCGACACGGAAATTCCTATCTGATTCTGCTGTTTTACCCTGCTTGCCCTCTGCCAATCCATTCCAATATCCACCCCATGGTAACGGAAATTCCACGCTGGACAAATCCTGGGTGTAATCAACTTGAGATGATCCGTGCACCATAGGTACAAGACCGGAATTAGACAGCAAATCGTAATTAGCATCACCCAGGCCCGCCAAGGAAGTACCATCATCAACCGCTTGTGGGACATATGGAGAATAAAATTGTTTGGGTGCACCGAGATATGAAAATGGATTTGTCGGGTTTGACACACTAGGATTTGAAGGAGCCCATTGGGCACTCGATGGATTGACAGAGTCAGAACCCAAGTAGCAATAATCATTTGCTGAAGTCAGTGGAGCTGTACGTATAGAATCAATTTCTGACTCACAATTGGAAAAGAAATCAGGTCTAGAAGCTGCTGAAATATGAGGATACTGCCAACTGTGCAAAGACGAACTAAAGGGTAGAACACCATATGGAGGTGATGGTTCAGTGAAATTGTTAAGTGGGTTTGAATTGGATTTTGGGTTGGATCGATCTACGGTAAAAGGGGGAGCTAAAGGTGACAAATTGGAGGAGGAGGAGGATGGTCCTCCATTATTACCCAAATACCCTAAACCCATCATTTCTTTGCGTAGGGAGCAATTGACTCAAACTAACACAACCAAGAAAAATTTAATTCAAATTAGATAGTAAATAGAGCTATTATCAAGACAAAATAATCAAACAATTTGGATATAACAAAGAACAGCAAACACATAATCTATCATGTCAACGCATACTTTCATACAATAAATGAAATAGGAACGATAAAAGCTGAAATTATGTAAAAAGATTAAAGATTTAAAGATATTTAAGTATACCAGCGAACGAACTGGAGGGACGCAAAGGGAGCGTCAGTCTTCCCCTCTCTCTTGGACGGAATGGCGAGTTGAGTTGTCGTTCGACTCGCTTTCTAATTGCTTTTTGTCATTGTCTTATAAATTGCAGATGTACCCCTGTATTTTAACCTAATTCATTTGCATAAGATTCATATCTTTAATTACTCATTAAAA
Source organism: Pittosporum tobira (assembly GCA_032359685.1). NCBI lineage: Eukaryota > Viridiplantae > Streptophyta > Magnoliopsida > Apiales > Pittosporaceae > Pittosporum > Pittosporum tobira. Next base: position 16,750 of record JAUMHB010042767.1, read on the forward strand.
TGAAAACTATTTTAAAGAAAATGCTAACTTTTCCTTTCCAAAATTATAGTATATTTTTGAAAATTTACTATTTCGGTAAATAAACTGTATTTTACTTTTATCAAAGAAAATTAGTTTTAAAACATATTATGTACATTGAGAATTATAATAAAGACTATATATTATTAGGTTTATTTATATTTTAGTTAATATTATGATCCTCCAAATGAAAAACCATACGGGGATATAGTAACAAAACAATTACTTAATAGTAAGAAAAATTAATTAAACCAAGACCCAGGTAATAAGAATGTGAATTAAAAATTTAAAATTATACAATCACGTATGATTTAATTTATGAAAAAATAAAATATTGCTAAAATTTTATTACCTGATAAGCAAAAATATGAATTGCAATATGATAGTAATTTTGGTTGTTGAACTAAATTTTGGCACCAAAATATCATAATTGCGCTATTAATATATAATAAATATCAATATTCAATAAATCGGTGGACAATAAATCGGTGGACAGACCTAGGCAAGAGAGAAGGGGCAATAGTCTAAGCCTAAGCGTTTTTTGGGCATAAAATTAATTATTATTATTATTATTATTGGAATTTAGAATATCACATTAAAAAAATAACTTTAATCAATGATTTTCAAGGCAATACAATAATTTAAAGTGTTAAATAGTTATACATAATCCCGCCTAATCCTAATTAATTATGCCTAGTCTCACCTAGTCACCGTCTAGTCCCACCTAATTTTTATTTTTTTTTGATGTAATCGATGTGTTTAGATGAAAGTAGTTGTTTTCATAAAAAGTGTATAAGATTATGGAAAAATTACAAGAGTGTTGACCATTTAAAATAATTTTTTACGATATTATTATTGTAAATGTTAATTAAAAATAATATTAATAATTATATCAATCAAGTTCAATACGTAAACAAATTTAAATTTAAAATTTTACAAATAGATAACAAAAAATTACTTCTAATAATAAATCTATGAAATAAAATTATGGACTGGTATTATCAATGGACTCTAGTTCCAAACCCCGGAACACTAGAAGCCACAGACCTGAAGTGTTAAGAATACTTGCTCAGACCAGACGGAGACCCAAGTGGTGTGTTGTGTTGTAAGTGCAAATATAAGTTCTTGAAATTATTTAATTTGTAGGACACAACTGAAGGTGATTTGTTGCTTCAAATTATAGTAGTGGGTATAATTAGACTTGTGCTCTCAAATATTACCCAAAATATTTATACAACTCAACAATAATAATAATTGGGTTTATATGAATAATAAGATGCATCAATTTAATAATATATATGTTTTAAAATTAAAGACAAATATGATTAATATAATATATTTATGAAAATTTTAAATTTGAAGTAATTTTTTATTTTATTTTAATTAGTATTAAAGTAAACTAATTTGGATATTAATTTTGATCCTAAGCAAATACTCCATTTCATAACCTCGTTTTATTAATTTTATTTTTTTTTTCTATAAAATGAATATCTATTTTATTTACAATAATATACGATGACATCTATTACATTCTCGTTCCACTATCAATAAATTAAACGTCCATCTATTTATAAATAAACATGAGAGGAAACCTGTTATTTAATATTTATAATTTTTTTTGAATAATACATTATTTTTAATTTTGTAGAACAGGATGTAAATATGTTAGCCGGGCAAAAAGGAAAGAAAAGAATCAAAGTCAGATATAAAGAAAAAGTGGCAGTGATTAATTATACGTCAAGGCTTAAATTTGAATACGAGAAGCCAGAAACGCAAGTTCTGCAACAACATTAAAAATATACTACACATTAATTAAAGATAAAATAAATAAATAATTACAATAAACAAAACTGTGTTGAATTTACAATAATAATACTAGTAATACTCCGTATATTTGAGTTATGAGCCAAAAGATCCCAAAAACAACTAATGGAGCTAGTAAGTAGTTCAATAATAAAGAAGAAAATGAGAATCCATTGGAAATGGAGAAGAATAAATAGAAGCATTCATGTTCATTCTGATCAGAGGCGGAACGGTGGCGGCCATACGCATACGCCGCCGTGAGACGAACAGTGCCTCTCTGAACATTGCCATAACCAACCCGTATTCTTCCATAAGCTCCACAACCATCCCCACTCTTATCATCTCTCTCTCTCTCTACTTTTTTATAATCTCTCTCTATGTTATGTATATACACATCCACTACATAAATATGAATGTAGTATTAATTTAATAATCTCTAGAACCGACCCCCTTTCAAGTGGTGGTTACAACGGTGGGTGGAATAGTGAATGCCAAATTTACAAGCTAGTAAGTGTGTGACTAACGAATGACAGCCACTTATTTTCCTT
>JAUMHB010042767.1:19218-39166 GCA_032359685.1 Pittosporum tobira
ATAAAAATATAAAAATAAAATTATACACTAATATTTATTGTTTGTCTTAATTTGTATGCATAGAAGCAAAGTGACTAGTAATTTAAAATAGAAGGAGTAAATATTATGTGTGATTTCAATGATTTATTTTTTTTAGTATTAATTTATTGAAAGCACATATGTTAAAGCACTCCTGCAATCACGTCTATGTTATTATGTGAAAATGTGAAAATTAACTAATTAATTATCAAAATTTCATACTCCATTCATTTCTTTTTAATTGTTGCTAGAAAGAAAAAAAAAATTACTAAATAACTGTTGTTATCTAATTTCAAAAATAGCTAAAATTTTAATTTCCTTAAACACCTCTTATAAATAACAGTAAATTTATCTTTCATGTTTTCAAATCTTCTACTCACTCTCTCCTTATAATAATCACTCTCATGTCATTAGAGGCTTTTTATCTAAAATCTCTTATCAAAATTGACTCCCTCTTTTTACTTCTAATATTTTTCTCAAGTGGAGTAATTCTTTTCCATTATATTTTAATTTTTTTTAGGGTAGCCTTTGTATTTTTTTTAGAAATTGCTATTTTCACACATTTAACCCTCGTTTAATCAACAGTGCTCTTTGCAATTGATTAGAAAGTGAAGTATAGGTGTGAAAATATAAAAAAAGAGTGTGAAAGTAGTGGTTCTCTTGTTTTTTTTATTTTTTTTGTTTTGTTTACTCCGAATATTTCTCAGTTTTAGAGCGTATAAAACTATTTTGTTCTTGTTCTTTTTTTCTTTTTTCAAATAGCAGGTGAACTATTTTTTATCTTTCTGATTAGAAATTTGAACACACAATAAAAAAAAAAAAAAGGTAAGTAGTCAAAAATTAAAATTGAATAAGTTGAGTTTAGTTTAGTTACAACAGAAATCAATAGTTTTGGTTAATGTGGTTTTTTGGAGTCCAGCAGTCATAACTTGTGGAGGCAAAATAACTACAACCGGCTAAAATTATGGAGGCAAGCAGAATTGATATGCACGATAGCAACAGAAAGGTTTGAAATACTGCAAATGGATAGGGTTAGTCAAGTAATAGATGTACATTTTCTTAATTTACGTGCTCATTGTTAAAATGACAATTAAAAATGAATGAAAAGAGTAAGCATTAACCGTGATAATGATAGGTATTTGTGAATTTAATGAGTATAACTGATTAGATTCAGTACAAGTGTACACTAATTAAATTATAGTATAAAAGATATCGATCCCACGAGAAATTGTAATTTACTAATTACGTACCACTTCAGATAATTATTTACTAATCTAACCAATTAATAAAGTTTTAATTTTTAGAAAAAATAATTAATTACTAAATAAACTAAACTAATAAATTTATGGTTTTAATCAATAATAAGAAAGCATGCTAAGATTTTGACTTCACCTTTCAATTCATAATCAGATTAATTGGTTTATCATGCAAGTTATAAAATTTATTCTGTTTTGATAGTAGAATTTCCCTAAATTAGTTGCTACTCTATCTCTAGTTATAGCCCCCCTACTTCAATTATTAACCCCATAATCTCCGTGTGAAATTTAAATAATATGAAAAACATTAAATTTTATGAAAATTATCGGATTCACTAACCATCACAACTCATTTAAAAATAGTTATTAACGAAACTACACAAACAACTTAGACTATCTCTAGCTAAATTTAATTTATGGTTATGTTTCACATGAGCTCTCACTAGTCTTCTCCTCTCGGTACTTGAACTATGTGACAAAATTCATCTAAATATTGATCAGTTATCTAGAAGTATTAAGAACATGAAACATAACTCGCAACATAATAAATTCACATAAAAGCATGATAAACGGTAATCTAATTAATCATGGGCAGGATCCATCTAATCTTAGTACAAAGAAAATTAGAACATAATAAAATTAAAAAAAGAAAAAGAAAAAATAGATACAACCATAATTATTCGTACAGAAATTTGTCGTCTTTCGTTGAAATCTCTTTACCGAGCACAATCTCTACAACACTACTACTAAACTACTAACTATAAATTATGAAAATTGATTATATGATTTCGTTTGAGATCTAGACTATTTATAGAACCAAAATTACAATCTGAATCTAGCTTAAATTTGTGCATGAATGGTCCGGATCGAATCCCTATTTCAAAATCGGAATAGGAATCAAAAAATGGAGTGCAGCCACCTCCCACGGGCAGCCCGTAGCTGGTGCCACGGGCGTGAGAGCTGCTAGAATTTGATGAAAAAAAGTTCCTTTTATTTACAGCTTTGTTATTCTTCAGCCCGACTTCGTTCATTGTCCGTTCCAAGCCCTGATTTGCACGAAAATATGTCCAAAAATCTACAAAACAAAATCCAAATAAAGAGTAGTGATCCAAAGTAAATATATAACAATTATTGCATATTTGATTGAGTTTTTTAAGCAAAAATTGATAAATCAAGAACAAAAAATAACAAAATATTAAACACAAAATAACTCTTATCAATAACTCTTGTCAATTAATTGGAAAAAAAAATAGTAAAATAATTATTTACTGCAAAATTCAAGAGGGGTGAATTTTTCATTTTTGTTTTTTGACGGCAATATTAAAAAAATAAAAAATAAAAAACCCCTGAACGGCAGATGTTACAACGATTCCAGCTTTGAAAGATGGCACCGTCCTTCCCCATCAAAAACTTCAAAGTCGTAAAAGCTCAGGTAGAAAAAAGGGATTTCCGGTATCAGAAACTTTAAAAAGTAAAAGAGGGTCATCATATTTCCAGTAGTGGACAAATTGTCGGCTAGCCTAGCCTCTTACTAGTCCTCATAAGTTTTTGACAAAATGAAATGAAATCGATTAAAGTCAAAAGATTTACCGAATTCAATTTTCAATGTTCTAAGAAATTCAGGATAGAAGAAAAATAATACCACCAACTCTTGTCCAAAATAATACTATTTATTATAATTTTAAAAATAATTTTTTAAAAATCAACAATGTTCGAAACGTGTCGAGTATTACCCTTTATGTTTTACATGATCGGTGAGCCTATTTTCAAATTAAGTTTAACATTCAATTTTAAATCTTGAAATTGATATTAAGATACAAAATTCGTATATCATTGCTAATCAATGATTAAAAAAATATTTTAATGAACTTTTTTTTTCAGAAAAATAATTTACAATATTTACTAAGGCCGAAACTGGTGAATTGCATTTGTTTTAAAGTTTTAAATTTTAAGAAATAACTTTTAAAATTCAAAATTTGACTAAATTTGGGAAAAGTTCCAGAATTCCATAGAAATTAGCTAGATTCAGTTAAAGGTATAATAATTAAATAATTAATCGCACTGACCCTTATTAGGTTAGCATGTGACGGTTAATGGAGGAAATTTGGTCATTTAGAAGCTCGGGCTTAATAGAAGTCGAATGAGCTTTAGTTTACCTAATCCATCCAAAATAAAAGTAGAGTTTAGTGTCTGGATGACATTGTTACACATAATTATTTTGAAATAAATGAAAATTTTATAATAACAAAATTTAGAAAAATAATATTTTTATATTTTTTCTTGGTTATTTGTACAAGTATAACTTATAATTTAACTATTTATAATAAATAATATCATGTGAAATGTAAATCATATATATAAAAGTAAATAGAAAACGTGTATAAATAGTACTTCTCAAAATTGAGCATGTTTGGTAAAGTTTATTTGGAGTGTTTATAATTTTTTAAAAACTATAATCATTTTAGAGTTTTGTTTGTTTCAACTTATTCAATATGTTGCTTTTAGATTGTAGAAACTATTAAAGCACATAATAATCACTTCCAAAAAATTAAATTTTAGAAATTTATTCAATAATTTATTTTAAGAAAACTATACAAAACATAATTAATTACTTATTCAATAATATAATTATTAAATAATATATAATTTATTTTGAAATAAACTATACTAAATGAGCCTTATGTCAAATTGTTTATAGATAAAGCTTAATAAATGCAGAGGAAATGTCAAACTAAATGGAACACTCGGTAGTTACGTGGTCCATTTCGTGGATATATAATAAATTATTAATAGGTTGAAAATCGAAACACCTATCAAATTTCTTTTCCTTCTTGGGAATTTATGATATTATATGTATATAATTGTATATTATAGCCAAGTGAAATTTATAATATATTGGATATATTGATTAATTACAGGCAACCATGAAACGAGATTGTCCCCTTGCTTAAGCAGTTGTACTAGGTTATTAGCCTAGCTAATATCACCTAATTAATATGGACTATTATTACATACAAATATGAAGAAGCAATTACTATTAATCTCCCAAAATAATGCATGATGATTGATTAATAAGTTGATTAAGCAGAGTAATTAGAAGGAGTAGGATCTGATGAAGACTCTCTTCCAAGCTAATTTCAAGCTTAAAGACTGGGCCCGAATCAGAGACATATTTGGCACTAGTCTTTTCCGTTCTCGGCAAATTGAAGATGATGACGATGATGTGACAGGTGGCATATGTTCTGATTCTTCTTCTTTGTTTTCTTCTTGTGTGAATACTAAGTTGTCAACTGGATTCCAGAAACGGGCATCTTTCCTCTTCTTCCTTATGGTATCTAACACGTCGTACTTGTTGCATATTCCCCAGACTGTCACCTTTTGCTCATTAAAATTCACATTTACAGAATATATTCCTGTCATTTAAGAAGAAAAAAATGATACATGAAAATTTCAATAAAAAGCAGATAATAATTAAGCCAGATAATCAAAAATTATTAGTTAATAATATTTATGAATTTGAGGATTCTTTGTATTAGTTTGATGATTTATGAAGGAAAATTAATCCTTTAATTTACTCCTAAACCTGGAGAAATGGATACCTATATCCTCCAAGGCCCATAAACCAAACCACTATTGCTTAGGTCCATTCATCCCCAAAACTCCAGAAAAAAGATAGTACGGTTTTTCCCAAGTAAAAATTACATAGGGTCGGGCCTCAGGCCCAACTTATGTACTAAAGCTGGAGAAGGACAAGAAATTCAGTTTTTTTTTTTTTTTTTTTTAATTTTTAATGCAGGTTGTTTCTTTCTCGTCTGTCTTGACTCTAGATTTTATAAGAAGTACCTATTTAACACTATGAAATGAAGTATGAAGAATTTGACAAGCTGCAGAGTTAGCAGTTTTTACTATAATTAATTAACTGTAATGGAGAATTATTATAGAGGAATAAAAATGACCGGGTTTATCTCGATCTGTAGTATTAGCTTAGCCCAGTATCTTGGGCTGCTTAATCACCTTTAAGATGGGCCAAGGCCTTCTTGATTTTCCTTTCACATCCATAAGAATATAGGGGCACCCTCATTTCCACGTACTGTGCCTCTACCTTCTTCTCCAATCCTGCCGCTGGAACGATTTGCAGCTCCGCCATTTTCATGTAAACTGTTTCTGTTTTCTGAATATAGCTGATAGATAAAGCTAGCTATATATAGAAAGCCAGAGGATCCATTCATACCTCATCTACTGATGTGGATAAGAATTTAGTATTTAGTCATGATCCAAAAAGCAACAGACACAAATCCCAGATTCACTTGAAAGTTGAAACTAAAGGAGGAGGAATAATTAAGGAATTAATTAACTTTTTATTTTCTTTTTTCCTCTTTCTCTCTCTCTCTCTCTCTTTAAATTTTTTTTTTATCCATGGGGACCTTTTTCCATGCATGCATGCATGTGTTCATGCTTTAATTACTGTTTCATGGCGGCTTAATTAGGGTTAGTTTATCTTGAGATTCTTCGAATTCAGTACGTAGTGGTTATTTTGTTAAGTAGGGTGGTCACTAATCCATTTGGGTGATGACTAGGACACGTGTAAAAATGTGTCATCATCCGGACTTCAATGTCACATCTATTTCTGCTTTAACTTTTTTTCTTTTTTTCTATTGGTACTAATAAGGAGTTTTATTAGATAAAAAAGGACAGTGAGATAACGATCAACCCATGTGGGATGTCCCGCCGCGTTGCTTAGCAACGAAGTTGAGTATACGATACTCCTTCTGTTTAAAAAAAATTAAATTTTAATTTATTATTTTATAAGACAAAATAATAAGTTAAAATTTATTTTTTTTTAACAGAAGAAATATTATTTTAATTATACATTTGAATAATTTGAGAAAAATATATTTGAACAATGGAATTTGTGCATGCATTAGACTATGACATTATGTTTGTGAGTTTGAAATTGAATGAAAAAAAAAAAATATTGTTCAAATTTATTATTTGTAAGTTTTGTTGATAATAAAAAATAAAATAAAAAGGTAAGAAAAAAGGGGGGTTCACTTTTCTATTCAAAATTTCTCTCCAAAATTGAGAAGATTTGGATAGAAAATAAAAAAGAATAAAAAAAAATTAGTTATTCTTATATTACTCTATATTTATTAAACAACAAAATCTTAATTACATTTTATGTTCATCATCGTAGCCACACATTTATGGGTAAAATAATAATTTAATATATTTTTCTTTTCTTTTAAACTTACAAACACAAACAAAGAGATTTGTTAATTTTTCATTTATAAACTCACAAACAACACAAAAGAAAAATTATAGGTTTTCTATTCTTTTATTTTCTATTATCTTCAATTTAATTATTTTCTTTTATTTACCTCCAAACTCACAAACAAACTGTAAGATAAATTTATCTATCGAACATTGGATGACTTATAATATCCGTTATACTTTATTATGAATAATATAATGAAAATTATAATATGTTGTAGCAAGTATTGAAAGTCATACCATATTTGCTATATAAATGACTATATATCTATATTATAAAAAATAAGCAATTTAAAAAATTAGTTTTGATAAAATCTTAAAACTTTATTTGATATCTTATACCTGTAAATAACATAATTTTTTGTTATTTCATTCTTAATCATTCTTCTATCCCTTATTAATTATCTTCTTTGTTTCCATGGCACATGCAACATGTGTGCCACATTATTTCTCTTTTGTTGTTTTAATAAAGGAGTATTAGTTAGAAAGTTAGGTCATTATGAGATAGTGGTATATATTGCTTAATTTTTGTACTTTCCGAAACAAAGTTTTGTTTTCATATAACACAACAAAATTACATGATGCTCTTGTTTTATTTTAAAAACATATGTTTCAATTTTCTATAATTGTATCATGATTTAAAACTGAAAATTAAAATATATTCTCCAAATGCATAATCAAAATTTTGACAGAAATACGAATTGCACTTTATAGTTGACATTCAAAATTATTCAACAATCTAAATTTCAAATATTTCTCCGTGCACCCTTCATCTCTTAAAGTGTGTCAAAGTGTACCATCTGATTTCAAGACTGATCATTTGTTATCCGAAGTGTCAGCTTTCTTTTCATATTATTTTCAGTAACAAGTGACTAACTTTGAAACCGAAATGTGCACTTTAATACATTTTAAGAGGTTGAGAGTGCATGAAAAAATATTTGAAAATCTTGGGTGCTATATAAAAATTCAAATTCAAACTCTGAAGTGCAATTCGTATTTTTTGTCTAAAATTTTTAAATAATTTTATTTTGCGATAGATTAAAGTTTTACAAGATTAACATCTATAATGGGAGAACAATCACCACCCATGGTGATGTACATGGTTGGGGTTAGTCACACCATGACCAACAATGAATTTTATTAACACGCGGCCATGAGCTACCTAGCTAATTCAGACACTAAACTAATATTGTTTTGTTAGTTGCTAACAATTTATATTTATAATTTTACATCTTAATTAAATCGACCTGATTCATTAAAAGTGCTAATCATATTAAATTATTAATTTCATTCGGTCCACAAATAATGCGCCAAATGGCAGACTGAATAATCCTGAAAGTTATAGAATGGGCCCTCGGTTGATCTGTGAAGATGACTCGGATCTCACCACGGGAGCAAAACAAATGAAGTACCGTAAATCATATTTAGTAAAATCGTACCGTTCGCTCAGTTAGATAAGTTGAATCGTGAATCAAATATTAAATTGATATAGTAAATTATTTTATCGAATAAATAATTATATTATTTAAAATTAAATATATCGGACTATATTTAAATAAACAGTAAAAATCGATTGATAAATTTAAAAATCGATCGATTTTATATACTTAACAAAATATTTGTTTAAATTTAGTACGGCTAAGAATTTTTAATCTTTTAAAATTATATGGTGGTTATTTTATGTTTAAATTCAAGTTTTACTATGATTATTTTATATAATGTTTAATAGTACTTTATTTTAGTATTTTTTTTGGGGTACAAGTCTTTATATTATAGTTATAACATGTTATTTTACAGTGTTATTATTAATTTTAATATATAAAATATTTTTTATTATTAAAAAATATAAATCCTACTCAAATGGTTGAACCGCTGGTTGAATCAATGAACCAGTGCCTCAACCGGTTCGATGTCTGGTCCGGTTCTAATAAATATGTTGTAAATGAATGAGGCATATACAATAAGAAAAGTGTTGGAAAAGTAAAACTCCTCAATTTAGGATCCGATGATTTATTCGATTTCGAATTAATTTGGACAAAATAGCTACCGAACACTGAAAACTGAAAAGTACCCAAAAAAAAATTAATAAAATGAGGCTTATGGAATCAAGCCCCACCCATGTGGAACCTCTGAAATCCTGGGCCTGGCCTTTCATTTCCGAAACATGAGGAATATTAGGTCCTATCACAATTTTGATCAATTTATAATTTATTTATTTGTATTTTATTTAAAATATATTTTAAAATAGTCAATAAATATATATTATTACATAATACCCCCTCTGTCAAAAAAAGAATGAGCCTTGACTCATCATTTTGTCTCACAAAATGATGAGTCAAGCCTCATTCTTTTTTGGACGGAGGGAGTACTTTATTTAAATTACTAAATAATCTTTAAAATATTTTAAAATACATTGTGCAAATAAAGTGTAGTAGACAGTCATAATCAAGGCCTTAATTCGAAAAAGGAAAAGTAAAAACTGTAATAAAAAAGAAGGGGAAAAAAAAAGAGGTAAAAAAGGCCAAAAGTTTCAATATATAGATTTGCGTAGATGATGTGTATTCTGTTTTATCATGTATTTGGCGTATGCAGCCGTCATGTGACATCCACCATATCCTAATTGCGTCGTATTTTGATTAACGTTGTTTATTTATTTGTCTTTTTAAAAAATTAAAAAAAAAAGACTGAGTGTTAACCTAATTAATTAATAGTCTTTTGGCAAAAAAAAAAAAAAATTAAATTATAAATTATAAAAATTTAAATTCTAAAAAAAATTTAAAATATAAAAATTGTAACTAATTAAGATATATTTTTAAGAATCATATCCCTAATATAGAAATGATAAGCTTATTTGGTACGAACGTTTGGAGTGCAGTAAATAGTGGTTTGTAGTTTAAAAACTTCAAACTTTTGTTAAAATTGAATTTAAATTATAAATTTAATCTATTAAACATGATTTTTTTTATTATGTATAATCTTCAGACGACACTACTATACAAGCACAAAGTATAATAATGGGGAAAGTTGATGTGGAACTCTTGTAAGTTATCTTCAATATACAGATTGTAGTTGGACTAATTAATTAAATAAAACGAAATTAAAATTAAAGATGAACAAAGGAAAAACAAGAAAAGCTACCAACAAAATGTTGCAGATAAAAATAGATAACCATGCATTGATGTTTAATACTAGCTATATCGATATCCTATATGCATTAATTGATGTAGTACGTGTTCATACATAGTTTACAGAACCATTAATTCATTATTCAACTCGGATCCTGCAGCCCATATATTGTATATATGAAATAAATATGCACTATATATGATCGTATCCCACAGTCAGAGATCGATCGATCCAGGTACTACATATTTTAAAAATATAAATTTGTTGCAATTATTTTTGAATTATGAAATGCAACAGGCATTGGGATTTTCATCTGAAAATAGCTGAGGCGCTGGGATTCTCTCCATGACATAGAGTGGCTGATAGTTATAGTGGTACATCATTCTCTGCATTATTTGTTCATCATTTATGGTGTTAACCATCACCATCTCTTCCACCTTCCCCTCTGTCGGGTCACCGCCCTCTTCCTCTTTCTTTTCTTCTTCAGCAGGTGGCGGTGGTGGTGGTGGTGGTGGGTTTTCGGCTTCGCCTTCGCCGCCCCCGCCTTCTTCCTTCTTGTCTTCGGGTTTTGGTTCTTCAGCTGGTTTAGTTTCTTCTTCTTTCTTTTGTTCGGGCTTTGGTTCTTCTTGGGGCTTTTCGGGTTCGGGCTGTGGCACTATTTTGGCTTGTTTTTTAGTACGTCTGTATACGTAATCCACTAGCTTGTCTCCGTCCATGGTTCCGGTCACCGTTACTTTGCCAGAACTCAGTTCTGTCTCCACTGTTCTCACTCCTGTCATGAACAAGCAAACATCCAATAAAATTTAATGACTTAATTAGTAATAACCCTAGATTGATTATCTGTTTTAATTAATCTGATTAACTTAAGAAAATGAAGATGGCGGAATGCCATGTGACATCATATTGACAAGATATACTGTGAATTTGTCTTCTAAAAACTCATAAATTAATATTTACCAGTGAAAAGTATACCATTACAATTGGATGATACTCAATTTTTATCGTTAATTTTCACTTGATATATATAATTGTGATTTTTAATAACAGATGTTGACATACAATAATATATATCAACACACGTAGATAAAATTCAATATTGTTGTCATCCAACTGTGATTTTATAGTTAATTGTATTTTGATAATGCTTACACAAACTGAATTAGGCTTAATAAAGCTGATAATCTGCGTGTAAAGTTTAAGAAATGTAGTATTTACCTTTCATTTTAAGTATCTTTTTCTTGAGTTGAAGTGCGCAGGCCTCGCAATGCATGTTGACATTAAGTTCCACAGTAGTTAATCCACTAACCTGAACCAACACACACACACACACACACACACACACACACACACGTGAATTAAAATTATACTTATACATTTATATAAACAATTAATCAATTATATATTTTTAGGTATAGACAAAGGAAATCAATTGGAATGTCATTTATACCTGAGAAGCAACGACTTCAGGCATGGGTTCACCCTCAGCAGCCGGAAGTGGGGACAGAACTTTAGCTCTTCTCTTCGTTTTCTTCATAATCTTCATACATATAGCTTGTGGCTCCACTATCCCCTTAATTGTCACTTGATTTTGCGCCATATCAATCACAACCCCTTCAACTCCTGTTAATACTTAATTTAATTAGCAACAATTTTTTTAAAAATGCAGCTTAATTAAGTAATTAAGTGTGTATATGTGTGTGTACCTCTCATTCTCAAAATGGATCTCTCAATCTTCTTTGCACATCCAACACAATGCAAATCTACAAACAAGACGAACGGAGACGGCGGCTTAGGTGCCTCTTCCGTCTTCTGTGCTTCTTGATTATTATCGGCTTCTTTCTTCTCCTCTGTTTTCTCTTCAACTTTCTGCTCCTCGGGCTTAGCTTCCACCGGAGCCGGCTCCTATATATGCATACACAAGTTTATATATGCATATAAGATTAATAACATAAACAACTAGCAAGCCAAAAACACCCATATATAGAAACTAAATTCATACCTGCTGCTTAACTTCTTCACCCATTGTTACTAAAATTGCTTAATTACTCTTCTCCAGATAAATTAATTAACCAAAATCTTGTGTTACAATCACAAAATGAGAGTGTTTTAAGTATTGAGATGAGCGAAAGAGAAGAGGAGGGAGTAAGAAACAGAACGAAGTAGTTTATTTATAGGAATGTGTCTATTTAACTTTAGGAATATTTTTATTCTATTTTATATATATATATATATATATATAGGAAATTAAGATGAATTATGTGATTTTGTAATATTGCAGATTGACAGGGGGGAATTATTATTCCATAAAGCAAAAAAAAAAAAAAAATTAAAATAAAATAAAAACCTGTTTGATGGCAGAGCACATGCAGAGCCACTAACACACACATTAATTCAGAGGGGACCTCTTGATTAATTACCAATAATTCTTTAATTCTTTTCTTACTGTATCCTTATGAAGGGTATCCTAATTTAATTTAATTATAGACCAAAAGATAATTAAATAATTTGAGACCAGAAAATTATTAGTACTATATTAGAGGGGTGTGTTATTATGTGTCACTATTGGCCACATCTCATCTCAACTGCATATATAAAACTTCTCATATGCTATATAATTAAGCACAGAATTTGATAACTGCCAAACTAAATTCTATATTAAATGTAGTAAATTATTATGTCTACACATCGCTTAGTACTAGTTGATTTACCATGATTGGTAATTTCTTATCACTTTCTTAATACTTTCTTAATTTCACACACAACGTTTTCCATTTTTTTTTTGTATATCTTCCATCTCAAAATAATTAAAATTATATATATTATAAAAATTGAAACTCGTAATAAATTATATATTTTTTTGAATAAGATTATATTCATTTTATTTATAAAAAAAAATCAAAAAGTATAAAATTAATTTTCTAAATTGTCAATTTAACTAATTAAACCGTTAATTTAAGATGGAGGAAGGATTCAAGATCGCTGACTTTATTCCTAAAATGAACAATATCTTATTTCTAAGGAAAAAAACAAAATTCTTTTATTAGTTCTGTAAATGACTGATAATAGAAAAAGGTCTTCAATTTAATTCCAGCCTTTATTCAAAAGTAACTTTTGACACATTTATCTACCTTTTATGAAGATCAGTCGGCAAAGCAAAGTATATAAAGGTTTATACTTTTCTTTCTGAAATCTAATTATGTTTTCTTTCCTCTATTATTTCTTTTAATTTTAATTTTAATTTTAATTTTTTTTTTTGGGTTACTTTGGAACTTGGGTAGTTGGTGAAAACTTTGGGGACGCCAATGGGCTAATGATTTGCGTGTAAAGATCTGTTTACTCGAAAGTTGGTCTCACATGGGCTGCTATCTCTCCGTAACTTTTTCTTTTTCTTTTTCTTTTTTTCCCTTAATAATTTAATTATACTGTATATTAGTACCATACTATGTGTCTATGTCTATGTTTGCCACAAGTTAATTAATTAAGTAATATATAATTTATTTTTAAAAACAAATTATTTAAAGCATATTTTAGATTAGTTACAAGTTGAGTAAATTAAAAAATAGATTATTTTTTTTATATAATTTATAATTTATTTAAATTAATAAATAAAAAATAAATTATGACAATATTTTTGATTAGGTCACAACACCAAAATGGAGTTGACACAGGTTTCCCCACTAGGGATAAATCTTCATGACCTACCTTACCAAATCGCAGCAACATGTACATGTCTCTTTTTCCATCATATTTCCATACGAAACAGTTATTTCACCAAAAAAAAACTCTCAAGTCTTTGATGCGACATAAATAAAAACTATATATCGAAAACGTGCACATCATGTAACCAGCCAAGAAAAAAGACTAGCCAAACTACTAATGCGTGGAAATGACTCAGCTTTGGGGAATTCCCTGGTGGAAAATGATTCGGTATGTGGACAATGAAAAATGGACAGCCCAGCCGAAAAAGATGGAAGATTTGAAAATAACTTGGACATCCTTGAATTTAAGAGAATTCCATTTTGCACCCTCTATGTTATTCTTTTATTTTACATTGTCCCTGAAGTTTTAAATATGTCAAATAATAATACCTCTTAAATAACACATTTGTGTATAGTCGCACGCTCCAATCAAAAAACTACCTACTCCTATTATAAACTGTTCAACTTGCATTTAAGTTATCAATATGTTTCATTTTATCATATCTCTTAAATTAGCAATATATATATATATATATGAAAATGAGCTATATAGATTGATACATAATGTTAACTTAGGAGATGCAAATTGAAACATATTGTTAACTTAAAAGATGCTAGTCTAGTCCACTTAACAGTTTTTTGATCAAAGCGTCTCTCATTTTAAACAAACGAGTAACTTGTCATGTGCAATTTGACACATTTAAAAAATTCTAAAGTATAATTCCACATATTAAGCAAATTTAAGTGGTCCAAAATAAAATTTATTCTGAATTTAATTAACATAATACTACTTAATTTTTAACTCTCATACTTCACAATAAAAGTCTTATTCGATAGACTTACAAGTATTATTATAGTAATAAAGTTATAATGGTAAATTTGAAAACAATACGTACTACTAGTCTACTACCAATAGAATAAAGCTTATTTTAGAAAGAAAAAAATTTTAAAAAAATAGAGCGTAATCTTTCTTGACATACCTAATAATATTTGCTGGTTTGTTGGTTAATAGATAGGCCGCCGAGGATTAGCAAAAGATATGGGGCCAATTAAGATTAGAATAGTAAATTAAAGGCGGTTAGCAGCATCTGGACAGTTGCTTTGTGTAGTTAGTAAAGCAATCATACTCAAACCACCCATCGATCAACCCCTAACTTTTTACATAAACGGGATTAATTAATATACATAATTTTACTGTTAATGATTGAAGAATAATCTGATTGGATTTATAGCTGATCCCTTTGGCTAAGGTTTCAAAGTCAAACTTTGACCATTGCGTCAGGAAGCAGTAACAAAATAATACTCCACCACCAATTAAAGCAGATTAAAGAAAAAGATTTTGACCTATAACTCTATGAAAGTTAACAGGAAGATGGTAAAGAGCATTTTTGTCTGAGACCACTGCTTTTGCATGCATTAGTAGATTTTTAAGAACTAATATTGCATAGTCAAATATTAATCATGTCTGTAGACCATACACTTGTTTATATATCGTGGTCTGTAATTTCTGTGGCCATGAAAAACTAGACTCGGGGCTACGTTTGGTTTATGTTGGTGCAGCCTACATCTATTTTAAAAGGTAATGCTAAATTAGATAAAACTTGTCGTTATTTAGTCAATTATAAGATGTTAAACAAGTTGAGTTAAATAAAATTTAATAAAATCAAATTCGGCTAGTTAGGTAAATGAATTGTTTTTTAAACTCGACTTCTTTAACTAAAGAAATTTTATATTAGACTTTTAACAAGTCGAGTTTAATTATTTTTGAATAATTTAAAATATTTAATAGTGTAAAATTTTTAATGAGTTGAATTCGAATTTTTTTTAAATGAATAATTTAAATATTTAATGTCATCAAATACTTAACAAATTAAACTCAATTATTTAAATAATATAAATTTTTTTATTGAATTTGAACGAAACTTCAAATAAAACGAATTTAAAATTTAAACAAATGTTTAACTCGTTTATCACTCTAATATTCTTCATATTCCTCATCTAGCAGTTAACAAAGACTAAAGCGATTAAGCAATCTATGCGCCTCAGTGATGAGTGCATGCACACGTAGACCGCACCTTAATTGTTTTGAGGAGAAAATGACAGAAAACTAATTGTCTAACATAAAGTGTCAATACATATTTCCCGAAATACAGTACTCGTTCCGTCCTATAATAAATAAAATATTTTTTAATAATTATATGATATTAATTTTTAAGATGTATAAAATATATATAAAAATAATTTATTTTTTAAATATATTTATATATTATATTTTTAATTATAATTTAAATATTTTAAAAATAAATTATTCTAATATATTTTTTATACGTTTTAAAATTTGTGTTATATAATTATCAAAAAATATTTTATTTATTATGGGACAAAAAAAAAAAATAAAAAGATGATCCAACACCCTTAAATTTCAATGGCGTAATTGGCTACAGTATACATTAAACTCTTATTTTTTTAATTTTTAATTTTTTATAATAATAATATTGGACAGTCAATTAATTGTCACCCAACAGAACCATATGTTCAAGTGAAAACATTTATGAAATTATAATCAAAGAAAGAAATGGAGCAACCAAACAGGGAGAGAGAACCACATGCATTGTTTGGTTCCTCGATTACTGATTACGCTAGTAGAATATATAATGAATCTTTGACTAAACATGGAGTACTTATAAAAGAGTCGAGAAAGGGCCTAAAGACGAGAGAGCCTGCGGCATTTTATATATCAGGTCGCAATGCATGTGCATGGTTATTTGCGAGCTGTTCTACGATCACAATTTATCGTGGAATTGATCAAATAAATTTATATGATTTTATTCTCTACAAATTTAAATTTCAAATTTTGGTCACTATAAATTTAAATGCTACAAATTATATAATACATTTTATTCATTTAAATATTTATTATTTTAATCATATATGATGCATGTAAATTTAAAATTGTAAAAATTCATTCTTAAAATTTTAATTTTTTTTAATATTTTTTTAATATAGAATATTAGTTTGTCTATGGATCCATAGATCGTGAACAATTCATGTGCAAGGAAAGCCAGTGTCCAAGAATTTTGTTACAAGAAATGGGGCGCCATGTGTGCAGCTTAAAGTTAAAGGTATAAAACCAAGTCCCACAAAAAAGTACCTACAGTATAATATTGGAAGATATACGCCATACGTAGCACAGTAGTTAGGTGTCTCCAACATTCTGACTAGGAATATAATCATGAGCAAATAATTCCATCATGGATGCATCACTATTGGGCCATCCGTCGGCCCATACATGCTAAATTCAATGGTTCCCTCTTTTCTGCAACTCAGTCCACCAATAAGTTCATGCATCATGTCTCTTTTCTTTTTTCTTTTTTAATCCTTTTTTTTTTTTTTTTTTTTTTTGCTGCCTACGTTTTAACCGGCAAATGGCTCTTTTTGTTTTCAAGTAGTCAAAAGTTGTTCGCAATATAACTACTACGATTGGAAAGGTCTTATAAATAAACTTCCATTTACTCGCAATCCAAGTATAATGCAGCTTCTTCCTGTCCAAAGGCTTTTAATATGAACTATTTCTTTACTAGGGAAATTAGGCATCAATAGTGGACTGGCTTGATGAGCCTTGGCGCCCAGGGACTTATGTAATTGTGTCAATTTTGGGCTGCACTTTGAGTTGCAGTTTGTTTGATACAACTTTTTGAAGTTCAAACCCAAGTTCACCACAAAAAAATATTCAAGCTAAATTTAAGTTGTAAACATAGCTCCTTGAACTTACATTTGACCCATCAAACATTAATTTTCTGAAAGTAATATAACCTAACTACCAAACAAGATTGCAGAAGCATGCAACTTCTTCTACATATATACTATCTCTGTGTACAGAAAGTTCTATGATGCTACATGCTGATGATCATTCAAGTAAATCTCAGCAAGAGCAGCGTTTAAGGCTGCACCTATCGGCAGGACATCCTCATCAAGGAAGAAATGTGGAGAGTGTGGACAGTGAATCGAACCCACACTCTCATTTCTTATTCCAATGCCAAACATAACTCCGGGAATTGACTCTTGGTAAAAGGCAAAGTCCTCACCTGCCATCACAACGTCGGCCTTGTCCACATTTTCTGGGCCAAGCAAGACTCTTCCAACCCGGTCCACAAATTGACGCAATATGTCATCATTCACCGTAGCTGGATATGGTGGAAATTCATCTTCTTTCATGTCTACATATGCTTTACATCTGTGTACAGCTGCCTGTCCTTCAATAACCTAAAAACTTAACACATTACACGCGTGCGAGCACATGTATACATACATATATATGAAAATTAAAACAAGAATACCTCTTTAACCCTCTGCTGAAGTTGGTCCAAGCCTTCTGTTGTAAGGCTCCTCAAAGTACCTCCTAGCATAACATATGGCGGAATTACATTTGAGGCCTCCCCACCTCTGACAAAAGTAACAGACAGCACCTTGAGGGAAACCAAGATGAGAGGTAATCAGCGCTTTACGTAACAGCTTTTTACCCAGTTCATTCTTATCTTGTCTACACAAACAACTATAGCATTTCAAGCTGAGAGGTTTTCACGAAAAGTTTGATAGGACATGAACTATTGTTGCTTGACTTGCTTCATGGTATTACAAAATATTTCATTCTCAAAAGGTTGTTATTTACTTTCAGTTCCTATAAATGATTTAACAGTGACTGTATACAAGTTTTGAAACGAGGTTCAAGCATTTCACAATGTCTTTAGGTAGTTTTAGCTTGCATTTCTCCATTCCATTCATGTCAATCGTTAGAGCGTTTCCTCATTTTACATGAAATTTCGTCCACCATTTAAATGTTGGATAATTGGTGATAAATTTGAGTCCATGGGATTATAAGAATAAAGCAACGAGCTTCCATCTAAACAATGATGTCATAAATTTAATCATCATATCAGTCAAGGATATTATATAAAGATAATCTGGAATTTTGGATCCTCTGCATTAGGCGTCTTTGATGGGAAAATTTCTTCTCAGAGTAAAACGTACTTGAGAATTGAGAAGCATTCAGTTTTTTAAGAGAAAAATGACTAAAAAGAAGAGAATAAAGTTTATCTGAGAAATGTTTATTGTAGTTCCAAGAAAGAATCACAAGATATAATGAATAGAAAAATGAAAAATTGCAGCTTTATGTACTCACATACTTGACTATGGAGCGGGTCCACTTCTCTGGAAATGAGCTGCTGCAATGCCAGAATTGCAAATGATGCTGCGAGTATTGGATCATTACTCTTATGGGGATCTGCAGCATGTCCACCCTTTCCTTCTATTTTTGCTTCAAAGATAGATACAGCGGCTAAAAGGGGTCCTGAAAGAGTTGCAATGCTTCCTGTTGATTTTGTGTAATCAACATGCATTCCAAAAATAGCCTCAGCATTTCCAAGAGCACCTTCATATATCATGTAAGAAGCACCAGCACCTCCCTCCTCAGCAGGTTGAAAAATAAGTCTCACAGTTCCCTGTTTGTTGTGACACCATATATAGGACGTAATATTAAGACTAAAGTAAAGAACAAAATCCTGGCTGCAGCACAATGAGTTGTGCATAAGCTTATAGGATACTCCCTCCATTTAAAAATATAAGAACATTATTGACTTTAAGTGACTTTTGAATCTAAAATTACATAAATATAATTGATTATAGTCAATACCAAAATGAAAATCTAGAACTATTTGAAAATACTATTACTTGCAAAAAATAATTTTTCCAAAACTCAAATTGATTCATGTTAATTTGAGTTTGAAAATGTTCAAAATCAACACTCAAAAGTCAATAGTACTCTTATATTGTGGAACGGAGGTAGTATATTAGTAAGTGTTAACCGAACACCGGCCGCTACTCACAGGATGTTAAATTTCAAGTTTCAGCACCAACACAATTGGTTTGTAATTGCAGGCGGAACAGAAACGATGACCCGTCATGACCAGGAGTCAACAACATAACTCTAATACTTCAGATTTGACTTCTTCTCGAGTCGATGGGGAAATGAGGTGTTCATTCAATATATTCAAAGATGCGAGAACATTATTAAGCATAAACTCCTGGGCCATAGAAAAAGTCTCAGAACCCTTTATGGGACATTTGGAAATTAGTGAGGACTTTAGTATCAACGACTTAAGGTCCTACTTCCTAAATCTCATAATATTTAAATATATTCCAAGCTTGGTGGTACTAAAATACAATAGAGTCCGGAAAAAACCCCCCAAAAAATTCTTTCAAACTGAAACTCTAATTATGAGACAGTGGTAGTACAAGTTTCCAATGGATTAAGTATTAGTTCTCGTTAGTTAAAGAATGAACTTGATTAGCCATTCCCCTGTTGGAACATTTGTTGTAATCCCGCTTTAATTATAACACAATAATTCTGATAAAATAATATCCACCTGAATCGAGTGATGCTCACTCTTTCCTTAAGACAATATTCGCCCTTATATACTGCACAAGGTTAACATCGAATTGCCTCCCAAGATAAGACAGGTCAAGAACTTAATCTTCATTAAATATTAAGTGCATAATTAATATTTAATCAAAACCATAATG
>JAUMHB010042768.1:0-14455 GCA_032359685.1 Pittosporum tobira
TACACTTACTTAACTAAATATTACTTCCAACTGTCCATCATTATGCTTATCAGTCACTTACTAATTAAAGTTATACCATAATTCTTCAAGCACTTCATAAGCATCATGTACAGTAAATTTAATAATTCGACTACTGACTCCTACAATTATTTCTTATCTGACAGTTATGCTATATTACAATTATTATCATATATCCAGCTATACCATACTCTAAAAGTATATATATATTTATACACAATTATTTATATTACTGTTGCAATCTTTGTCGGATTAATATAGTAGAAAGTGACAGGCCACAATTATTGACCATCTGAGTTTTAGGGCATCTCAAAAGTCGTCTAATGAATATTAGTGGGGTCCACACATTTTCGGTTGTGGGGTCCATAAATACTTTGCGGTACTCCGTACGGGAATAAATATTGCTTAACTTTAACGTTCACATTCTTTTTGTCGGAAAACAATATTTGCATTTAGCACCCTATAATTTATTTTATCCCCAATATACCATATTGTTAAAAATAAATAGATTTTATAACATGTTGAAAATATTGGGTTCTTACACGGACCTTAAGAACTAGGTAAGGCGATCGCCGAGACCTATTATGATAGCAGCCTATTCAAACATATAAGCCTTTAACTTGTAATATTCTTGATTGATCTTGCTATGATTAGGGTTTAATAGGCTTAATCTAAGTTATTAGGGTTTGACATGAATTCCCCTTGTTTTGTTTTCTCCCTTTTGTTCTCTCTATTTTTCTCTCTAACTTTAAATATATAAGACTCAAAGTACAACCATCCTTCCCGTGGCCTTTAATGGTCCAAGTAGTCATAATTTTCACCACAAAATAAGCCCTTGATTTGGTGGGAGCAGTGGCTCATAATTTGGCTAAGTTACTTCAGGCATATAAAGCCAAATAGCTAGCTTAGTTTTCTTCCAACAAAGCCACCAAATATGAGCTCCTAGGGTGGCCAACAAGGTCATCTTCTAGAATATTCTAGATGCTTCAAGACCTTTCTAGATTATTATAAAAAAAAATTAATAATATAGTAGTTTTGAAGATTTTTAAGAATAAGAAAATTAGAAATTTAGGAAATATGTGTATATATAATTCAATATGAAAATATTAATTATGCATATATTGTGTAAATAAAAATAAATGTATTTATTTTAAAAATAAAATAAATAAAAAGATGATAAGAATTATTAAACATAAATGTTATGAAGAATGACATAACGAGACAACACTGTGGTCACTGTTCGGAAAATGACTTACGGATTTAAATCCGTAAATCATTTTTTTGAAATAATAAAAATATTTTTTATTGACTGAAAAATAATTTTTTGTTGACTAAATTTTATTTGATATACCTAGCACCAGAACATCTAAAAAAATATATTTTCTTAGTATGAAAGATCAATCTAAATCCAAGCCCGAACTATATGTTCGATTTTCAGCCCGACTGGCTAATAATTCTGTCAATTCGCACGTGCACTCACCGTATGACTCGTAAATTTTTTTCGTCTCAAAATCATCCAAAGGAGTATGAACGATCAAATATAAACCCTCCTCCCTTCGCAACTCAGTAGCCCTAGTCCTTCCGTCATTCACCCTCATCCCCATTAGAATCCAATTAATTTGAAATCAAGTTTTCTGAAACTAATAAAATGGAGGGAGTAGTGCCAGAATCAGTGATGGAGGCAGTGCAGAGAACGTCAAACAACCTCGAAGATTTCAAATCCTACTTTCCAGACTTCTTAGCTAACTGCACCCCTGAAGCTCTTGCTGAATTGGAGCCTCTAGAACGGGCTCAGTCTCTACTCTTGCTAGCCAAAGCTACTACAACTCTCTTTGCCTGTAAGTTCTCTGATAAGACTGTTCTTGATTAATGTGGCAATTGGGTTTCATTTGAATTGATGGGGTTTGATTTCAGTGAGGCTGAGGTGCAGTGGTGTTGATCCAGATGATCATCCTGTGAAAACTGAACTGGTATGTTTATGTTAAGAGTAATGGGTTTTTTTTATATGAATTTTAAGTAATGTGATTATATGGGTATCTCTAATCCTTAGGTTTTGATTGAAATTCCACAAAGGCATCCCATTTATAAAATATATGAACTTTAATGATACAATTTTATACTCTTTACCCCAAAATGTAATGAGTCCTTAGTTAGTGGTGGTGGCGGTGGTGGTATGATAATGAAATTGTGATGTTAAGGATATTGTGTCATTTTTTATTACCATCAGTAAAAATGGAACTCTTTTTGTCGAAACATAAGGAACATAAGTTTTGAGAAATTGGACTCATTTTGTGGAACTGAGGAAGTATTGCCTTTGTTAATTTAATCAGATTTTTTTATAATGTTCCTTTTGCAAAGTATAAGTTAATTGTCGTCTTGGTTAATGTTGCACCATATATTGCATTTGGATTCTATTATTAGGTTTTGATTAATGTTGTTGGTTAATAATCTCTGTTTGTTTGGATGGTTTTTCTCTTTAAGTTGGGCATTTTCACTCCAAGGCTGTTGCTTAATTTTCTACTGTTTTGTGGTTGTATATGTAGGAAAGAGTAAGCTTATATCAAGAGAAACTGGAGAGATTCATAGGTTTGAGTAAAGGTATTTTCTTTATTGCTATTGGGGTAAGGGTATTTTCTTTATTGATAATTTATGTTTGATGCACATTGGGTACTAATAATGTAACAATGATGCTTTGAGATTGCATTGCTACCATATTCAGCATTCCATTATCTCTGAAAAACGTAAAGGAACGCGATGTTTATATCCTCTATGACGGGGAATTAATGATATGGCATTCCCTTTTATGTGTTAATTCTTTTGAAGAATTGTTTTAGGGGTTTCTCAAACTGGGGCTTATGATATTTACTTAGCTGTAGATCTTTTTACAAAGTCAATTTTGAACTTCTTATGTTCTTTCCCTGAAGCTCCACTGCGACCTTCTGCTACAATCAATTCCCAGGCAGCAACCCGCTTCATTGAGCATTCTTTGCCTGATCTTACTCCAGGTTGGTGGCTTATCTCTTTGTTGTTTGGGCTTCAATTCTTTTTCCCCCGATTTTTTTTTTAATAGAAAAGTTTGTTCGTTTCCCAGAGCAGAAGCAAAGCATGAGGGAAATCAGCAGAGGAGAGGGTGCAAGAGTTAAGTATTTAGAGAGAAATGTTCACAAGAAGAGGAAATGTGAACCATCTGGCAAACAGTCAGTTCAAACTGCTGCTCAGGAATTTCTTGAGAAAGCAGCCCGAGAGCTTCTTGGTGATAATAAAGGTGGTTTTAAGGGGCCTCTGCGGCCTCAGGATTCAGATGAAGAAGATGTGCCTATGGAATGATTTTCTGGTAAATTCGAGTAACTTTTTTTTCTCTGTTTTTTCATGCGTCATTTCTATACTTTTATTGCTGGATCTATTGTAGAAAGCTTGGTAGACTTTAAGTTATTAAATGATCATGCCGTGTGTATCAGGAACTAATTGCTTTCATTGTCTTTTTTCTTTTTGGACAATCTACTACTAGGCCCTCTCGATTATTTTGACTTATCATATTCAAAAAATAATTATTGTTTTGAGTTTAGTTGAATAATGGCAATTCATTGCAAGGGTAATTTGGACCCAAGAATGAACTTTTGGTGTTATGAAGCATTCATACTTCCAAATTAAACTCTCAATAATTCCTGTGACATTGCATAAAAAATAGTGATATGTTAGTGACTCATAAGATTCGGCCATGATTTACCCCCAGATATTTGGTGTACATAGGTGAAAGTACTTATAAGCAATGTGTGGTAATTAAGAATATCAGTCAGAGTATTCATTATAAATTCAAAGATTAGTGACCGAGCATTACCATGTCATATATTAATGTGGGAGATAATTCAAAGTGCTTTTACAATTTACTTTTTTTTTAAAAAAAAAAAATCGAAGTGCTTTTAGTCAACTGGTGGATTCTTAATAACTGTGAGCAAGTTGACGTGGGACTCACCAACAAGAATTCTAAGGGTTGAGGATTTTAATTGGGTTATGTTTTGGGCCTTCTGCAATTGGACTTGGAATAAAAGGTCTCTTTGTTGTGTGTAAGTGATTAGGAATTTTTTGGATTCTAGGTTATAGGTGTAAAATTCTTAATTTTTTTGTATAATTTAAATTGGATATAGGTATGTATATTTCTTTCATTATCTAGGTAAATTATCCTACAAAAATTTGGGTTGATCTTTTACTGGATTTTCGATGGTGAAGTAATAGCTTCTATATTTCAGTGCATGACACATGATTATTTTCATTTTACATCTTTAATTTCTCCCTTATTTTTTGGTGCACATCTTTAATTTCTCTGTCATGCCTATTTATGACTTTTGCTAGAATCTGCAATATAAATCTTATAGTATTGGATTGATTTTGGTAGTAGAAGTGACGGAGGCCTTGTACCACAAACTTCAAGATTGCTAGTCCCAATCCCCTTGGTACCAAACTTACGTATTTGAAGAAAAAAATAAAAAATAAAAAAATAATTGTAACATTTACAGAGAAGTTTTCAGAATTAGAAATGCAACTTTTGAAATAATTATCATAAGATTTTGATTAAAAGATTTATGATGGAAGAGGAGATTACACACAAGGGACGTGAATCTACCAGCTAAATGAGAGTACTAGAAAATGAAAGAACCATCCGTAGGATTTCTTTCTTCAATTATCTATCCAAGAAAAAAGATCTCTCTTCCATCCCATAATGAATCAGGGATACCAATGGGCAATGACTATTTGAAGCCACAACAAGTAGAAATATACTATTCTGGCAAAGATGAAAAGAGAGAAATTGATCTTGAACGATTCTATTATTCCTTTTAAGTGTAAGGCGCTGCCTACCTCCAAAGAATCTCATCATTCTCCCCTATGATTACAACCATAAAGCTCTAACAAATCAAATAACTGCCTTCACGCTTTCACTAGTTAAATTAAATGAAAGTAAAATCACATGAAAACATAAATAGAAACAAGAACATGGAAGTAGAAGCTTTTACGAAATGGACCCTTATTTAAGCTCTGTAAATTTGCAAATGTGAAGTTCCATTCCCCTTTCCACCTAATCTTCAACTTTGGGTTGATCCCTATACCTGGTGGAATTTACTTATGTTTTTGCACCAAAAAAGGAATTTACTTTTGCTTTACTAACTACTTTTCGTTCCAATCTTGTGCTGCAGGATCATTTTGACCAGTCATCCTGTACTGGGGTCGGTTTTCTAACACGAGCTATCTGGCTATGTAAACCTGTTTGGGAATGAGTCAACGTGTCTAACATCAAGTATGGCAACTGTTGCTGTTAGATTTTAGATATGATAGACCCTTCATCCCTTGATACATGAAATATCTGTTGTCATATTAATTCTGTAATTCTGTTATGCAATTAAGTTATGGCAACTGGTGTTGTTTTTAAATGATATTGAACTCGGGATATGCAGGAAGTACTTGTACGTTTTACTTTTTACACATTAGAAACTCATTTTTCTAAGTGACTAATATATCTATCCTTCATAGGCAAGCTACCTTTCAGAACACCGTCGTCTTTTAGTTTGGGACGACTAAATTCTGTTAACGCTTATTCTGGATCGTAATGATTGATTCACAGATTTGCATGATTGTCTTTAGGTTTGGGTTTTTTCAGAATAACAACTGCATCTTTTTAATTGTCGCTATGGAGGTCACTGTGAATGTAGTGCAGTCTGCAGTTACAACATTTGATCAGTAGATTATTTGGAACTTCGGAAGACGGTCAGTTGGCTAAACTCGACTACGCCATTACAGCCTTTGATCAATTTATGACTACTCTTAGAGTCCTAGGGGCATGTCTTTTTTTTTTTTTTTTTTTTAATAATAAATTTAAAGTAATGGTAAGAAATAATATTATAAATTAATAACCAGTTGACTACAAAACTTATAAATTCCTTGCATGATAATTTTTTGAGTGACACTTGCGTGATAATTCGAGATCATTTTATTATTCTATAATATATATAGTTAATAAGAATATAATTCTTATTTTAGAATTAAAAAAAAATTGACAAATAAAAATATTTTGTGCGGAGCCGATAGAGTTTCAGTTAAACCATTCTCTCTCATACAAGTAACAAAAGGGCAATATAAAATCTTCCAAAACACATTGCACCGAGGTGTGAAAAGTTTATCCACGGAGGTGTGTATACACAACCACGGTATACAGTCATGAGTAGAGATATACTAAGCCTATGATAACCGGTGATCGGACTGACTTGGTTAAGATCTGATCAAGAATCGAATTGATTAGGATTGAGTCAAAATTTTAAAAGACTGAAAAAATTTAACAAGCCGATATATTAAAAGAAAGACTAGTCTGAAGATTGATCTGGTCTAAGTCAGTCTTTAAACCGATCTTGATTAAAGATCGACTTAGATCTAGACCTGGCCTACAGGTTGGTCCTAAAAACCTTATAAAAGGCTTGCACAAATTACTAAGTATTATAAAAATTATTCTTTTTTTTTTAATATTCTTCTAATAAAAATTACACATCATTATAAAATAAGTATATAACTATATAAATTACTAACTATATGAATTACTAAATTAAAAAAAAATAGAACAAGTATTTTGGATAAATTTAGAAGTTGAAAAAAATTAATTCAAAAATCTTTGTAAAAGAAATTAATTTTTTAAAAACTTAAATGAGGATCGGTCCAAGACCAACGTAGACCGGCAATACTCCCTAGATTATGTTTTTCCAACTATAATATGGTCTGACCTAACTAGGCCTAGTCAAAGAAAAAGTCTAATCTAATTTTTAAAAAAAAAGATTGATCTTATCAAGTTGAATCCAAAATTTGTCACATTAATCCTTTTTTTGTGCATCTCTAGTCATGAACCATGACACCTATCATCAGAATTATCCTCAAAACAAATAATAATGTAGAATGACAATTCACTATGTAATTAACCGATATCTACAAAAAAAAAAAATTAATAATAATAATAATAATACTAGTAGTAGTAGTAGCGTTAGTTCATCAACATATTAGATATGTTAAAATCTTCATTCCAAATGTAATAAGATCTCTACCTCCATATAAAATTATGGAAAGTCAACTCTTGACAACCATGCAGACCTTATCTAATTACATACTATTTTAACGGATAAGGTTGGACTTTACATATGACTTACTTATGATTCAGTGGGTTGTGTAATTATAATATTTAATAAAATATTTATAAAATTAAATGTAATCAATTTATTTATTTATTCACTAAAATTCTTATTTATTATATCATTATTACATAGAAAAAAATCAATATGCTTTTTATTCTAATCTATAAACATAAAAGTTTATCAAAAAATAAAGATTCATGAAATCCAACATCTTAAGATATAAAATCCATAAGAAGTTTATTTATATAAAAAAATTACTATATTTTCAATAAGAAAATGGAAATATATTTATCAAATAAACAAACAATTTTTAAAGCTTATATAAAACTAAAACTAATATCAATTGTTTTCACTTCAATAAATAAAAAAAAAATTATTAATCTACTCAATTCATATTTAAATTGAAAAGTCCTTACTTTAACAAATTAAAAAAATATTTAAATAAAATTTAAAATTATATTTTATAACACATTAATAAATAATTATATCTAATTCGAATAACGTCCGATCTTCCGACTAGTATATATAATAATACATGCATCCAATCCTTACCTCCTCTTCTTCTCTTCTTCTTCTTCTTCTTCTTCTTCTTCTTCTTCTTCTTTCAATCTTAGAATTTTCATATCGGTAAATTTATCATGGGCAGGAGAAAGATTGTGATTGAAAAACAAGAAGATAAGAGGCAGAGGAACATTACATTCTCCAAAAGACGCAAGGGTATTTACAGCAAAGCAGCAGAGTTGTGCACCGATTTCGACGCTAAAATAGCCATTGTTGTGTCCTCACCTGCAGCAGATCCAAAGTTGTACGCGTTTTCGGCAAATCTCGTCTCCGATGATCATGCTGCCACTCGTCGCCAAGTCAAAGAATTGTTGCGACGAGTCAAGGCGGAGAAAGAAAAAGTCAAGAGAAAAGAGGAAGACATTTTATGGTGGAAAGACGAAGATTTTGAAGGATGCGACTCCGCGGAGGAACTGCAGAAGTGGGTTCGTAGTTTGAGCGAGTTGAAAGACAATGTGACAAATCGACTTAAGGCAATGGAGTTGTCTTCTTCCATATCAAGGTACAGTAACTTTTCCGTTTTGATATGAATATATTTATCTGATTTTACTTTTTACTGATTAATTTACCTTTAATTGTTGTTTGTATGTGTTGGTTCTAAATTCATATCGAATTTATTTATTTATTTTTAAAAAAATATGTGTAAGAAATAAAATAATTAAAATTATTCTAAAAATGTCTCAAATCACATCTATTAGGATTAGATATTAGACGGTCTTCTGCCGATTTTCTGTGTGCCTAGTCAACCACGTAGGAGTAGGAACTAATCATCTACTACATTGAATTTTACTGTCTTAGCGGTTGATTTTTAAAAGTCAAAATTAAACTCTTTTATTGAAATATTATTTTGATCAAAGTTTCCTAGTACATGACTCGCAACCTGTGGCCAAGGACGGCAATAGTGATGGTGGTGATGACATATATAGGCGATTGGTCTGATGAATCTTTTTATGTCTTCAGATGCTGATGAGAAAGAGAAAGCTACAGGAAGGAATATTCCACTATGGAATTCAGACTAAAAATATGTTCTTTATACGTCTGGTTCATTCAGAAGCTTTAATCTTTGTACGGATAATTCCATCTTTGGGTAATCAATAATTAGAACATCTCAGTTTGCATGTATCAGTGTGCGCGTGGCTTTTAAAATTAATTAAGGTGGTTATATTTTGTTGTTTAATTTAATTTCTAACATCAGGATCAGTAGAGCAAAGCAAAGCATAGCACATCTTAAGCATAAATAAATGTGCTAATTATAAATTGTTAAAGAGTATTAACTCCATTTGTTCCAAAATTAAATATTGTTATTTTCTTTAGTATATTACGTTATATTCGAGATACGACTTTATTTTAGTACGGTAAAACATATGATATTTTTAATTTATAATTTTATTATAAACATAGATGAAATTTTATATCATCTTTAACAAAAATTGTTTTAAAATTGTTTTCTTTTGCCGTAAGAATTGTAATCCATCATCTATTTTTATTTTTTATATTTTTTTAAGTATCTCTAGTTCTATGACGGATGGAGTGATGATATATTTTTAAAGTTTGTAACTTATAATAATTAAGGAATTTATGTTATGAAATGGAGAGAGTAGTACTTAATTATTTTTTACTTTAATAGATGAAGAATTTAAATTGGCTGTAATATATATATATATTATATTCGAGTTAGGTACATTCACCATGTACATGCACCTCTGGATATATTTTTTAAATTTAATTGAACATATAATTTAGCTATTAACAACACATGAACAAAAAAAAATAAAAATCGAATGGACATATGAATACATGATTGCTGAATATAATTCATACTATGTAAACATTACATGACACATTAACCAAAGTAACATATCACCTTGTGCAAATCGAGGGTCTCACTCTCAAGAAAGCGGTCGGATGCCAGCTTCCTGATGAGCCAGCAGGGGTGTGGGGCCATCTTCTAGCTAAGTTTTGTAGATGGATTAGGCTTGATGATTTTGCTTGTGGGCTTTTAAGATCAATCTTCGGTATATTAGAGTGTTTTTTTTATTCGTTATATAAGGAGATAGTCGTATACTTTTTTGTATCTTTTTCAAAATACAGCGATATTACGGTCACTATAATTTTTTCTCTATTAGTGTTTTCACTTAAAATTTTTATATTCTTGTATAATTGCCTATTTGAATTTTCTTTTTATTTTATTTTATTTTATTATATTGTTAATTGGTAACATGACAAGTAATATTCGCTTATGAGCATAATCCCCCTACTCCACCTCCAATAACCATTTGTTTGATCCATATTGGGTTTGGAAATATTCTCTCCACGTTACATATTAATTTCAACACTTTTTTTTTTAAATTATTATGGAATTCTTTTAACAATTTCATTTTAAAAAACTTTGATAAAATAAATTGTTTAATTTATTTTTATTATATCAAATATAACTCAAACAGTTCAATTACTATTTCAAAATTATATTGCCCACAACTTAAAGATTATTCAATTATCTAAAACTATAATATTATTATAAGAACAATTAAGATGCTCATTTTATAATCAAATACTATATTTTCTCAAATATGTTCCTAAAAGTTAATTGTTACAATTAATACACTACCAGAAAACAAGGTTATAACTACGGCCAACAGTCGTTACTATAGACCAAAAGACCGTTTCTATATCCAATAGCAACGGTCGCCTCCCATTGCTACAGAAGGCGTAAGTATTGGTCTACAGCTACGATTTTTTCCCTATTGCAACGGATTCGACCATTGTTGTAGTATTATGCTCACACCAAGTATTTGATCAATTGCAACGGT
Source organism: Pittosporum tobira (assembly GCA_032359685.1). NCBI lineage: Eukaryota > Viridiplantae > Streptophyta > Magnoliopsida > Apiales > Pittosporaceae > Pittosporum > Pittosporum tobira. Next base: position 10,553 of record JAUMHB010042768.1, read on the forward strand.
CTTTTCTTTGAATAGCTACGGGAAGTGGCCGTTGGTATAGACCCTATACCAACGGCCATCTCCCCCAGGACTCTGCTCACCTACAGCTACGGCCATTCAATGACCGTTGCTATAGCCTATATCACAAAAGATTTCTCTAAATCCCTGTGCAATCTACCACAGTTTCTAAAGAATAAGACTACAAACTAGTTATCAAGCTAATTTAATACACTAATTTGAGAATAAAAAAGCACAAGATGAAAATATCAAGCAAAACAAAATGGACAATAATGTAATCTGCCATACACTAACAGGTTCAATACAGGTAACATTGAGTCAAACAAACAACCGATAGCAGCTTCAATTCTCCACAGTTCAGAGAATTCAACAGTGCATTCCCACAACATATCCAACTATCCAAACTTTGACAAAATAACATAATAAATAAAACTTTCATATAACGCATCTCATTTCTATTGGAAATGAAATCATAGCCAAGTATTACTGATAACTTTGAAAGTTTCACTAAGCCATCACAGCTTGTTGAGCCTGGGCATCTTGCTGCTGTTGGTAGTTCAGAGGCTCATGAAAAGCATAATGTGTGGCTTTGGTCAGCTTCTAAAGCAAATTAAAAATTTTTTAAACAGGTAAATTTGTAATTTCAAACGTGTTTTGATCAATGCTCATTTTTATCTACAAAAAGACTATACTCTTGATTTAATCTTCGAATTTAAAAAAAATATCTCATTTTTAGCGCATACAACGAATTATTTATGAAAAAAGAAACTTCAAAGTTCTTCTAACCTGCACTGTGTACTTCAAGTTTCATCATTTCATACCACACCTCAACTTCTTGACTGTTTGATTCAGTAGCCATATGCTCTTGATCTTCATACACAAAGTGGACCCCTACTTCTTTTATTTCAAGAAACTGCACCCTAAATGTGGTTCCCGAATAAACTATGACAAACATCTCATCACAAGCTTCCAAGTGGTGACTTCCAAAATTCCAATTGCTTAACTATATGATTTCTTCACCTTCACCAGGAATGGCATAGTAAGCTGTATAAAAATCCAACTGCATATTCTTCGTGTCATTGTATACTTCAGTAACGATATAATTAACCATAGTCGGGTTCCATTTGTTTCCAGAATGTGCATAAACTGCACACACAACCAACCTTCTTATCTTGGCCTTAGAAGGTGATGAAGGCACAGTAAAAGAAAGTGATTGTCCTACCTTTCTATGGGTGAACAAGCCTGGAATATTGCAATTGCCAGGAAGAAAGATGCTAAAAATACCACCATACTCATAAACTCCCTGTAAAATGAAAATCGAAAACTTTATTATCTCATATGATGAGAGAGTCCATTTATGTGAGAGATACAAATAAATATATATATATATATATATATATATATATGAACATAGAGAACCTGGATGGGGCCTTTATTTGTTGAGTGTGTATAGCTATTATACGACATGATCTCAGTGCTTTGTATGAATTCCAAGTCGAAGGCATGCAAGCCCATATAATTTAACATATCTTCATTGACCTTTACAGTGGGTACCACCTTGAAAATTCCTTCCATTTCAACAAGTTTCCAGCATCCTAGTAGATTGGATAGAACTCAAAATCAAATGAAAAACTAATATAATTATAAAAGTATACTATTCATCTTTTGCATGCCTAAACAAATATGCTACTTTGCTATCTTGTTAATCGAGCATACATAAGACAAATACTTTTGCATATGAAAAGAATATCCAGAGACACACACGTGTAAATAAATATTGTTCATTCACAAATTGACTTCATTTATTAAAAAAAAATTGAGAATAAAGGAAGAAAGAAAGAAAGAAAAAATCTTACACAAAAAGGGTGTCTTTACCAGTGATATTAGTATAGAGTAACACAATGTCCTTCAAGGCTTCAATTATACAGAGTACATCACAATTTCACTATCATGACACCATCACTAACTAGGAAATAATTATATTTAGGGATAAACATGGCTAAAATTGTATACTTAAAGTTTGTAACTTTACAAAATAAGACTCATTTTGTAAAACAAATTTGAGTGTAAATTGTTATGCTAGGTCTAAGATAAGATTCAAACAACAAAAAACTCATCACAAAGCAAATGGTAAATTACTGGACCCCTAGAAATCAGAAATAAACCCTTATGAGGCTTCTTAATATTAGATCAGCTTCAGCACAAAATTCAAAAATGGAACTTTTACCCTTGCCATTCAGAGTTAAATTCCAAGACCAAAATGTGACTTCCGACTACTGTATTAAAGACCCAAGTAAAACTAGAATTAACCATAAATAAACAAGCCTTCAACACCAAGGAAAACTTCAAGTCATATATGTTCCTATTTTAAGTTTCAAAAAAGGGCAGATCTACCGAGCTTCAGTCCGAATCAAGAAATATTATTAATGCATAATTCTGGCAAGTTGCCACTAAGTTGAAGTTTACATGGATTTTAAGCATTGATTCCATTTAATTTGATTAAAATCAAGTCCTATATCCTAAAGCAAATGCCTTTAAGCTTATAAAATTACATAACACATTATCTAAAGAACTACATCATCTCTCTCTATGATGAACTAAATTAGAAATCATCAGCCCACTCTTACATAATATAACCAAATGCACCAATCAAAACATAAAAACTAAACTTTCAATGAGACCCAACAAAAATGAAAAACAAACTTACTGTTGAGCTCTTCGAGCCAACGTTGGACGCTATGGAAATTGGTCCGCCGGTAATATCATACACAATGAGAGCATTGACAGCTTCAAGGTAGTAGGCGAAGGTGATGGCACAAAAAAGTTCTTGACTAGCGATGTCCCAAATCTGAGTCTGACTTCTTTGCCACTAATTTCTGTGCTCTGGGTCTGAAACTCAACCCCAATTGAGGAATATTTCGATCGTAATTGAGAACCTATATACATTATTTAGCCCTAGATCTGTCTTCATCGGGTGAGAGAGAAGGAATAGTAGTTCAGAGTCGAAGAGAGAATGAATAGGAGAAAAGGAGAAAAGAAAAGGAGAGTAGCTCGATCTGACTTCCCTGATTAATAATCTCAGATTTTGATTTGGATGCGAGAGAGTTCCATAAAAGAAAGTAGAAAAGGAGAGTAGCTCGATCTGGATTTTTTATATTTTAATACCTATAACAACGTTTCCGCTTTGACCGTTGGTATAGATTTTTACTGTAGTCAAACTATTCCAATGGTTAATAAAAAAATATTGTTATATAATTATAACAATGTTTCCGCTTTGGCCGTTGCTATAGGTCGTTACTGTAGTCTAACTTTCTAGTAGTAATAGTGTGTGAAGTTATTTTTTCTATTATTATGACAATAAATGGGAAAAAAAGTAGGCACCCCATAATTAAAATAAGAATTTCAAAAGTTCCATACTTTTTGTTATGAAAAAAAAGTGACTTTTCGTTCAATATTTCATTTTACAAAATGTTAAGTCAGTTATCACCCTTTCCACGACATAAATAGCAATATTATAATTTAATTCTATACTACAATGTATCAAGAAAATGTACAATATGTAATGCGGGCAATGTTAAGAGTCAATTACCTCATGCGAATTTAAATGTCCTATTTAACATAATTTATTTTATTAATTTATAATTTACTTTTAAAAAAAATTATCTTAAAAGTGTTAGTTTTAACTGATTTTTAAAAAATATATTATCTTACAATAAATGGGAAAAAAAGTAGGCACCCCATAATTAAAATAACAATTTCAAAAGTTCCATACTTTTTGTTATGAAAAAAAAGTGACTTTTCGTTCAATATTTCATTTTACTAAATGTTGAGTCAGTTATCACCCTTTCCACGACATAAATAGCAATATTATAATTTAATTCTATACTACAATGTATCAAGAAAATG
>JAUMHB010042779.1:0-18213 GCA_032359685.1 Pittosporum tobira
TCTTTGCCCAAGCCAAGTTTATATGTTTAGGCCCATTTTCTTATTAGTTTTCATGGGTTAAAATATTGGGCCTTCAAATTTTAATTATTTTTGCCCTTTCGGGCTAGGGTTTTTCTCCCGGCATACCGTAAATTTGTTTGCCGCACAATTTTTTGAATTAAGCATTTTTACCCGCACAATAATTTGTTTATCATATTATTATTGAAATTATGATGTTTACAAGGCATCGTTACATAAAAATTCAAATTTTCAATTTTTACTAAAGTTACACCCCCAAGCCAATTGCTGCCCCAAGTCGATTTCTGACCATGTCGATGGTGGTTCTCACAGCCGACCTCAGGCATGGCGATTTGGATGCCTCCAAGGATGGGTTATAGAAAGTTAAGGCAGGTCGACATCTGCTGCTCCGGTGCACTTGCTCGATCGGCCAATATCTTCTCAAGGAACTCAATCCTCTTTTCGTATTCCTCTAGCTCCCTCCGCTCAGGTTGTTCGGGTGGCTGAGAGCGAACTTGCTTGTCCCGGTGTGAATGTTATGGCGTCCAGTGTCAGGACTTAGCTGTCCGAGGGTGGTGTGGGAGTGCGGGGGTGTGCTCATGTCAGCCGCCGGTTTGAAAAGACAGGCGTTCTTTATGACGTGTTTGCCCTTAAGCCTCTCGATTTTGAGAGTAATATTGTGCTAGTCTTGGAACAGCTTTGCAAGCCTCTCGTTCTAGAAAGAGTTGAAGAGATCTCGAGCATCTTGGTGCCCTTCAACCTTCTTAAGTCGCCTTCGGTCACGTCTCTTTTGCGTCCGGGAGCGACGCTGGGAGCCGGTCGCGGTTGCCTCATAGGCGCCTTCCCGTGAGTTAACTTGGAGATCATGCTATTTGCCAGGGGATCTGGGAGTTACTGCATTCGTTCTTTCGGCGCTCTACATACCTTGGGGGTCATGTGCGAGGTTTGCGCTACTCTGATGGGCAGATATATGTGTTGGAAGGGTTTAGTATGGAAATAGATCATATAGGACAGAGATGGCCCTCCTTCTAGCGCCAATTGTTGGGAACAACCTGACCTTTGACCAAATCCAAACTTCAGTTCTAGCTGGGCACACGTCGGCGAGAGTAGGTTCACCTAAAACACAGGCAACACGAGGGGTTTATTCCCTCGTTCCCCTCTCCGATGCTTAAGTTAGTTGAGATTAAGGTGATAATCTGACTATTAAGTAAGAGAGGGTGGAGTTTACCGATAAGTTTTGAGAGAGTTTGTATTTTGGTAGAGCTTGGGCTCTTTTTTGTTGAATTTTCGGATCCCTTCATTTGTGCAAATGAGGCGGTATTTGTAGACTTTTGCTTTGACTCGCAACCCGATAAAGTAGGTATGGTGCGCCTGCTCTGAGTTGATAACATGTATGACACACCTCTTTTGAGTTAACAGGACTGCAGATATTAGGCAGCCGATTGAACGCTACCTGAGAACTTGTTTTATGGCTTTTGGGCTACTAGACCCGATCAAGGTAAAGTCAGGCCCAATCGATGGGGTGGATTGAGCTCGCTATCTGGGAATGCATGGGCCCAAGGGGCATAGTTTGAAAGTCCCTGACGACGACGGTTTGACCGAACTGAGGCGGATGCAAGACTCTTCGGAGGCTAATTGGCCGAGCTCGATCCTCTAGATGCTGAGAGCCGGGCTCGATCATTCTTTAGGCGAAGCAAGTCGTCGAGTCTTGAGGATGGCCAACCGCATGAGCTACCACGTGAGATGTTACGTTGTCCTAATTAAGGCTAAGGTGAAAACTCTAACCCTAATTTAAGACGATCTCTATCAATATAAATATATATAGACCCACACGCACGCACACATACTCATTTGATCTGTCTAGCGTTGGGTATCTTGATAACTCCAACAACAAATTTCATAAGCTCCAAAGATTTCATTAATTATGCATTAATCAATCATATAATAAATGATTTCCCCATTTTTCGGATCTCAATTATTCCATCTTCGAAATTGTATGAGGGAAGTGAGGGACATATGCAACCGCCTAATTAAACAAAAAGAGAAAAGGGACACTATACTGTGTTTTACCCCAAAAAAAGAAGAAAAAAAAAATTATTTCGAATAAAGTTATCTCTTAAAACTTAGCCTCTGTTTGGTATAGATTATAAAAAGTTGATTTAAATGTTTTTTCTTAATATTTATTAGTTTGTGCATAAAAGATTTGTACTTCACTTTAAAAAAAATTGTTAATAATCTATATCACATAGGGTTTAGTACTCTTAAACATATTTTAATAATTATGTGGTACGAATTTTAAAATATATAAAAAATATAGATTAAAATATTATACTTCTAAAATATAAAAAATATGCGTGAGCACATACTCACGTAATTGTGTAAGTATAAGTACTTTAAAAGATATACCCTAAACAAATTAATAGTAAAAAATACATCACTTAAAGCACTTATGTTTACACAATTGCATGAACATTTGCTCACCTTCCGCACTATTTTTAAAATATATTAATTGTAACTAAAAATAACATATGAATGTAACATATGAATGTAGTTGAAGAACAAATAAAAATAAAAATCAAATATTTTAATATACTTTTCATGTATTTAAAAATTCACATCACACAACCACTAAAATATATTGCTTATATTATATTTTAAATCAATTTATAAAATATTAAAACTCATGGTTGATTTGATTACATGAAGCTTTAAGGATAATAATTCTTGTACCAAAAGGTTTAATTTTGTTTGTTCTTTTATCACATTTCAAAATAAAACAGGTCTATCCTCAGGGGCAGAGCCACCAACAGGCACGTGTGTCATTTGACTACATTGAGTTTTTTTCTAAAAGAAAATATTTTAGATGTAATTCTAGTATATTAAAAGGTTTTTAAATTATTTAAAATAAAATATAAATATTTTAGGGACTTATTATAATTACTTAAAAGTTTTACACTTAGGGGGAGCCAAAAAATATATTATTATAAGAGTAAAATATAAATAACAACTCTAAAATAATTTAAAAGCTAAATTAATTTTAAAAGGGCTTGATTATGTGGCTAGAAAGAGCTGCAGCCCACACAAACTCAATTAATCTAAACGGGTTGTATGACTTTCTGCCGGCTGAATCAGGCTTTAATATAATACTCAGTCAAACGATACTCAGCCCATTCTTTATGCGTACTACCCGAGCTCAATATTGTGCTAGATTTAGTTTCATTACTATTTTTCAATGGGTGAGGATTTTTGTTAAAGCTTCTGTTGCCGCTTGATATGGCTGTTTGCATGTGGGCTGGACCAAGCATATAGGCCTATGGTCTTTTGATTTCGTTGGGCTTGTCCAGCCGCTCAAACTTATAGAGCATTTGCCCTTGTTGATAATTTATAAACAAATATTGGTTAGAGTTCATTTTAATTGGTGCCAAAAAACTTGAACACTTAAACATAAATAGTGTTTTAAAAATTATTAAGCCGATGTTCTAACTTTTTAACTGTTTTAATTAGACACTAATCAAATACAAGTAGATATTAATTGTTATTCGACGTTCAATTAACATATACATTAGTAAATTCGTCTATAATTTAATCAATGATTAATAAAAAAAAATTTAAAAAAATAGAGAAGATAATATAAGTATGACACTTATTTACTTTTCCGTCAAAAATGGTATGCGAAATCTTCGGTTTTAGCAGATTCATTTTATGTGAAATTTCTAATCAAATTAAGTATAACTTGTTAAATGGGCCGTGAGTTGAAAGCTTAAAATTTTAATTCATCTATTATTATAGACGGCACTAAAAAAAATAAAATGTGTATAATAGATCGAATCATGAGCTGTCTCATGGTATTGAAGTTTGTCGAACAAGATAATTTTTGTTTTGCAATTTGATGAAATTAATTGAGAAATTAATACTATTACACAAGAATTCGAGACTTTCGAAAATAATAATGAAAAAAAATAATTTTGAGACTTTGTGAGTCCCTTTGCTGAATATAGGTTTCAATCACAGATTTATTTAGAATATTTATTATACATATCAGGCAAATTATTCTGTGATTTAAATTAAGTAGAAATTGTATATATCAAAATATGGACTGAAGATATTATTTATGTTACAAGATCTTATCAAATTATCCAATCTTGTCGATAAAATATTATTTAAAAAATAAATAAATTTATTAGTTACATTTTTTTGAAGTAACAGTACGGTCATTGTCATAAGAACGTAAGTATGCATACGAAATGGTTGATACCTAATAATTTAGATTTCTAATCAGTGTCATCAATCATCATCATTATAAATATGAATAATATATATTACTATTAATATATAGTAGTGTATCCCTCTTTCTTTTTCACAGGTCACTTTCCTAAATTTTAATACTCCATGACACTGAAGAATCGTCATCAGAGAGCCAACTTGCACGCCAGATAAAATATTTTAGAAGAAGCTGGTACTATTTCAGTAAAGTCAACAAAAAACCATTTGAATGAAATTTTATCTTTTAGCACAAATTAAATTATACAAAACACAAAAATATGATAAAAATAAATAAACGACACACCCTTAATTGAGGATGTTTATCAATTTCGATTTTTAATCTCTTATTGAAGTAGAATAACAATCACAATCGCGTTGGTGATTTTTTCATATCAATTTATAAATAATATAAAATTTTTAATAAAAAAATATCACACACTTAATTGATCGTTCAAATTTATTCTTGGATTAAAAAAAAAGAAAAAGGAAATCATGTTAGTATATTTAAACATGGGAAAGATTCCAAGGCCCCATGAGACCCCGATTTTCCTGGAAAGCATACCAATCAATATAATTTTTAAAAAATAAATAAATTGAGTGGAGCTCAATGTGATAAATTAATCAATTGCTTGAGATATAATTTGAGAGTTTATGTGGTCTTTACTGTAGACCAAGCACTACTCTCACGTATTTATTTAGCTATGCTAAATGTTGCAGACGGACCAAAAAAAGTTACTAATCCGTATTTGGATATTTCAGATGGATCAAATAATGGATATTTTTAAGGGTGGATACAGTTATATTTGTATTTGTATTCAAAAATTAATTTAATATTCGTATTTGTGTTCGAATCTGACGAATAATATCTGAATTCAAATACTATATTTATTTGAAATATATAATTAAAAAATAAAATTATTTAAATATTTGTGTATTTGTATTCGCGTCCCATAATATTGAAATTTATAAAAGTAAATTTTTTAGTTCTTATATAATTTTAATGCATTGTTAAGAAAACGCTCAATCAACTAAATTGAAATTAAAATTAATGCTTATGAATTAAATAAAACAATAAAATGAAAAGTAATAATTATTCACAATAATTAAAAGAACTACTAACTCACATAAATGATGAGTAATCAAATAATATTAATGTTTACTATATTGTATAACTATGTTAAAGAGATTTTTATATTGATTTTTCTTCTTGAAGTACATGTTAACATAATAAATATGTCTGCGTAACATTAAGTAATTTTATTTTTTTTAATATCATTATGTATAACAAAAGTTCAACAATAATGTGTGTGTGTGTATATAATAAATTAATAATTATTATTATTTTGGTACATAAATTAATAATTATTATTGCTTATAAAGAGATACGGATAATAATGAATACTCCGTCTTTCTCAAACAATCTGTAATATTTTGACTTTGTACGGAGTTTAAAAAATGTGTTTGATATTATACTTTTAAATAAAAAAATAGTGATTGATATTATTATTTAAATACAAAAATAATGAAATATTAGTTAAAGTGGTAGAGTATAATATTGATATAATAATTTAAAATACGATAATAGTGATTGAAGTGGTAGACCATATTTCATAAAGTAAAAGTAATTTAAACAATTAATATTATTAAATTTTTTAAATTAAATATGTTGTAATAATGTAGAATATTTAATAAAAATTAATATTATAATATAAATAGAACATAAAAAATATGAATATGGACATGACTATATTTATATTTATATTCGTTTCTCTGGCATTTGCTAACTTTATTTACCGGGCCAGGACCTTACGTTACCAATAGTAACATTTATATGAGCAACTGTAAGTAGGAAATAAGAAGAAACGAAAACCACTTAAAAGTTGGAATTTTGAAGATACGAAAAATGAGAAAAGATGCAGAGATAGGTTCAGTTCGGATGGTAAAATAAGAACCAATCATGAAATGGACGCCATTTAAGCAGGCCTGTTCGTTAGATTGAGGTTGCCGTAAAGGTTGCTGTCCTTCCCCGAAAAAAAATATAAAAAAATCCACTGTAAGTATCAGCGTACCGACATTTTAGCATTTCATCCTCATTCCATCCGATACCTTTGCACGTATTATTTTTCTACTCCTGCTCTATTTTGGCCCCAGATCAATTTAGTTACTTACCCCTGTTTATATTAATTTTAAGTTTCTTGGTGGGGCATTTGGACCTTGTTCGCTAACATGTGATCTGATGATTGCAACATTTTATTTTTCCCGGAAAAAATTAGGAATCGAAGAATTAGAATTTTCCGGGAAAATTTGGAATTGGGTATTGAAGAATCTGATTTCTGAGCGAAAATTAGGAACTGGGTTGTGATTATTTGGCCTGTTTCAAGAGATTCTTGGACAAAGAATTGGATTTTAACTTATTCTATTTTGTTTGGTTGTATTTTCTTCAAATTTCCAAGATCCTCAACATGTATAACTTGGTGATAAGGATAGTGAGATTCTGACAGATACAACAAATTCAATTGGATGTATGTGTTACCAAAGGTTTGTTATAAGTTGTCATCGGGTTGGTAGATAAAAAGAGGAACCTTGGGCAGGCATAGTGATGATGCAGTTTAGTTGTATTATTTATATAATTCTTCGGATGTTTTAAGGATGAAGAAGAAAAAGTTGTTTGTATGTGTATCATTATATTGCTCCAATTGTAAAAATTAAGGATTTATTGGAGCTAGAAGAAGCCTCAATTTTTGTTTTTCATGTTTTTTTATTTGTCTAGAATTACAATTATTTTGGGTTGTAATATTGTAAAAAAACGAACATGAAGTTTCTGAGTCTTGTGAGTAATTCCTTTGGATGTTCTGCATCTGGGGAGCGCCTGGTTTCAGCTGCAAGAGATGGGGATCTTCAAGAAGCCAAGGCTTTATTGGAATATAATCCTCGGCTTGCGAGATATTCAACCTTTGGTGTCCGTAATTCCCCCCTCCACTATTCTGCAGCTCAAGGCCACCATGAGGTATATCATAATTTTAATTTAAACTTGCAATAGTTAGCTGCTTAGTTTTAACGAACACTATTTTTTTCCTATTATCTATGATATACAAGTTTTGATCTATTGTGTTTTGTCTTAGATTGTTTCACTTTTGATAGAGTCCGGGGTTGATATCAATCTCAGGAATTATCGTGGACAGGTATATTAAATCTTATTGATCATCAACACTTTGTGGCTGTTTCTCATTATGCTATGTTTATTCAACTTCTTTTCATCCTTGCTCAATCTTGATAAGACTTTTACCTCCGTAGATTGATTTGGGGACTTGTGTATTTTGAATTTCAAAAATTTGAGGATTATCATTTTATGTTTTCTTGAACAGACTGCTTTGATGCAAGCTTGTCAATATGGTCACTGGGAAGTTGTTCTGACTCTGGTTCTTTTCAAAGCCAATGTAAGACGGTTTTACTAGATGTTCCATTTCAATGAAATTTAAAAAAAAAAAAGAAGAAGAAGAAGAAAAAATTGGTTCCATTTCGGTGACCTTTTTTTTTTTTTTTTCTGTAAGATAAATGGATAAGATCATCGGGAACTTAAGCAATATTGAATTTTAGATCCACAGAGCTGATTATCTAAATGGAGGTACGGCACTCCATTTGGCTGCCCTGAATGGACATTCTAGATGCATCCGGATCCTACTTGCTGATTACATTCCCAGTACTCCTAATTTTTGCAATATCCTAAGCAAAAGATCAACAAATGAAGAATCTAGTTTGGAATTTGATCCAAGGTAGTCAATGCGATAGTATTCTTGTGATTTCGTTACACTTTTCCATTTATGTCTGGTTTCTTTATAATTTTGTTCTCTTTGGTCAGTGCAATCTCTCAGGTAATTAATAGTGCTGCTGATGGAGGAATCACTGCCCTTCATATGGCTGCACTGAATGGGCATGCTGAGACCATCCATTTACTCTTGGAACTCGGGGCTTCTGTTGCTGAGGTCACCGTCGAAGATGGGAGTACAATTGATTTAATAGGTACCATCAATTTTTATCCACCTTAACGATTGCTTTGTTATCCATTTAATTATTATATAAGGACTTCGTTAACTTTCTGACACTGTTGTGGCACATTCTGCATGAATCATTATTATCACATTCATAACTAATTTGTTCTGCTCTTATTACAAGAACTTCCTCCATCCTATTTTAGTTGTCACCACTTCGCTTTTGGTATATATGATACAAATAATAAGGTGTTCTGAAACTTTTTTATGTAAATTGTATAATTTTATATGGTTTTCTAATAGTTCAAATTATACACAAAATTGTAATGCTTATATACAAATTATGTGTACATAAACTTGTTTAAGCTACCAAAAGAGCTATAGCTCAATTGGTAGTCACCCCCTTCCTCCAACTAAGAGGTTGGGGGTTCAAACCTTGGCGGCTGAAATGTCAAGGGGATTATTTTAAATGAATACAACACCCCGAAACTTGTTTCATAAGAAACTTGTTTAAGCTTATCTTAAATGAATACAAGACCCGGAAAAATCAATTAAAATGTCATGGAAGTAGTGTTCTTAAACATCTTAATGTTGAGATCTATACTTTAAGAACTAAAATACAGAATGTGAATAGAAAATTAAAGAGTGATCATCTTATGTTTCTTAATAAAATTCTCTTCTTGCTATTACATCAAATAATATTTTCAGCACTTTGCAGGTGCAGGAAGCACACCTCTTCACTATGCTGCATGTGGTGGAAATGTACAGTGTTGCCAAGTAAGTTTCCGTTCATTATCGATATGTTATGTTGTAGCCAATTGTTGAAGTTGTTTTGTTCTTTGTTTTTGTTTTTATGATCTTCTGCATATTTTTAGGTTTTGATTGCAAAGGGTGCTAGTCTCACTGCTGTAAATGGGAATGGGTATGCATGTTATTTACTCACGCCCATAATCTTTTGATAGTTTGCAATCGTTTAATAAATATTCATATCTCGCCTTTGTTTATCCAAAGTTTTATACTCATATCAAATAGACGAATATGCTCTCAAAGTGCAACTTGTACTTCTGAATCTGCAATTTAAAGATATTTATGATAGTCATTTGTACTGCCTATATCATTTTCTATACTGGAATCATATGCAAACCATTTTAGGATGACGGATTGATTAAATACCAACTCTCCTGCTCAAAGTGTCATACAGGAAAATACTAGCATGATGAGTTTCTCTCTTCACAAAGAAATAACATTTAAAGGGGATTTTTTATTTCAGAAGGAAAATTTAATATTTTCACAAGGCCTCCCTAACATGAATGCGGGTCCCGCTAAGGGCCTTGTTGAAACATCTTTGTTTTGTTATATTCTGTTGATTAATAATTTTTTTTTATCCGGAGAGAGATTAATAAATTATCTGAAACTCATCCCACTCACTTTCCCCCCCCCCCCCAAAAAAAACAAAGATGGAATCCCTTGGCAGTTGCTCGTTCATGGCATAGAGATTGCCTTGAAGAAATCCTTAGCACAAGTACTGGGAATCGACCTCCACTTCTTCCTTCTCCATACGTGTGCCTTCCCCTCAGGAGCATTGTCAGAATTGCAAGGTAACCAATGTATAACCCTAATAATTGTTCTCAGAAAGTTACCCGCTTAAATGATGCTTTGCTTCCGTTTTAGGTTGCTTCTCTGCTTCTTGTATTTGCATATATACATATTCATTCATTTATCATAAACCTTTAATAGTGCACTTCCAGCCAGTATAGGAGATTGAATACTTGGACCTCAGTGAATCCACTAAATGAATTGAATTTTAATATGTATATGTGCATGATAGAAGTCCGTACAAGTAATGCAATAATTTCTTTAGGGGAAGTGAAAACTTATATAGCAATTTTTTTAAAGTGCATTTTGTTATATAAGACCAAATCAATAATTTCTTTTGTACTAGAATCAAGCAATTTGTCAGTTTGATAGTTTCTTTTGTACTTTAAAATACTAGATGAATCATATGATATTTTCTTTTGTACTTTAAAATACTAGAATCAAGCAATTTGATAGTTTCATAAGTTTCACGAATAGGAACTAGTCCTTGGAAATATATTAAAAGACTTGAAGACTTTGGGTTTCTGATATGCTGCTACTGAGTCTGATTCATAAATTTGGCATAAACTCTTTACAAAGTACATTAAAATTTTGTTTACAAATGTTTCTATTTTGGTCATATGCAGAGAATGTGGATGGAGAAGCGTCGATTCTCTTTCTACATGCATAGATCCATGTGCTGTGTGTTTGGAAAGGAAGTGCACAGTAGCTGCAGAAGGTACATATATCTTTCGAACGTTGCAAACTGTATTAATTAAGAATCTAATCTCCATCTCTAGTTGATTGCTGTAAAACACAGTGATACTTGTTAAAACTTGTAAGAAGACGAGGAAAAGTTAAGCATTTTAATTCGAATATTGATTTAAGCAGATAACATAGTGTGCCAGTTGGATCATTTATATTTATGTTGTACTTTCTTGTGAAACGGATGAAAATAAGAAGTAAATAAAATGAAAAATTGAAACTTTACTGTTAAGATAATGACGCAAAATCCTCCTGGTGTAGGTTGTAATCACGAGTTTTGCATTCACTGTGCCTTATACCTTTGTTCCACAAGCTGCACCACAATTGCAACTAATGGTCCCCCTGGTTCAATTGCTTGCCCTCTATGTCGCCACGGCATAGTTTCATTTGCCAAGCTTGAACGTGCATCTCCATTAGTTAAGGAAATCGGTAGAACAACAAGTTTATCGCTATCGTTTTGCACATGCACATCCCTTGGTCAAGAACCCAGTACACTAGAAACCCCGTTTTGCAAGCCCAAAGCCCAATCTGCTCGAATTTCTCCTCTGGGATTTCATTTCCGGTCCCTGAGCTGCCAGAGGTTCCCCTCGATGAAACTTAACTCTAGCCTATGCCTGGGAGGTCCAGGAACCAGTACTCCTCTGGTTCCACGAAATGCCGACCAGAATTTGTGCAGTTGCTTGGCCAGGTGCTCGAAATCGAGCTATAGACGTTCGACTTCTCATAGTGAGAGAGGAGGAAAATCATGGTTATGTTCTTTTAACCAATGTGTAGCCACCGGCAACAATTACTAAAGCACTACTCAATTTCTACATGTGAGATTATTCAATTTTATACCTCCATATGTGCGTTCCAGCATCAGAGATCAACATGTAAGTGTTGTTTTTCTGTAACTTTTTTTTTCTAATAATCCTTTTGGTTCTTATATATATGACTAATGACTGGTGTTGAAAACGTGAACTGGGTTTGATGAGAAGGGGAAAAAAAAAGGTGATTTGGTTGGTAAATATAGAGAATCTGCTAGAAGATGTGGAGCCCGACCAAACCAATGTATATGCTTGAATGTATATGAAAGACTTTTGTTTGTCATCTTGCATGTGTTATTGGTTTCTATTTACGTTTACATGTAAACATATCATTTTGCTCTTATTCTGGTCTTTTACATTTTTCCCTGGAATTCTTGGACGTTTGATAATGGATCCGACTTGATAAGAATATCATAAACACCACCATGACCTGTTTTAAATATCCATGTACACGAAAGCTAAATGGCAAATAGCAGTAACCAATTCATTCCAATAATTTAATCTGGGCCACTAGATATATAAGAGGTTAGATACAATAAAACAAAGAAAAATGCTATAGAAACATTAATTATCTTCGTATCATTAGTTACGAGATTTAGAACAAACTTCTGCAGTCAGACAGGGCATTAACCTGATTACTATTTGATTTCATAATAATATACAAGTGCTTAGTTGGAACGGTACATATCATCTTGTATATATCAGCAGTTACGAATATAGAAAAGCTAAGGAGGGACAATCAAGAATGGTTAAGGATGGAGTTGGGTTGGTCAAGAAGGAAGTAGAGAGGAAACTGGAAAAAGAAGGTAGACAATAGAGATGGAACTAAGACTGCTGAAGGAAGAAAAACTAAAAGAAGAAGTTACATAATAGAGTTAGAGAGAAGGATGACAAGGCAAAAAAGTCCTGCAAGGTCAAGAAAAAAGATTAGTAGGCATTGGTGAACACAGGCGAAGAATTGAAGGGTGAAAAGCTCAGTCAAGATAGCACCACCAAAGGTTTTAACACTTGGAGTATATAATAGCTTGCTTCAATCTCCAATAATTGTGAAGATGAAAGCAAAAGTGGTGATTATCTCTCCGGGATTTCTTCATCAGATACAAGGTGGTGTTTGGTTCAATGGTGAAAGATATGGAAGAGCAAAAAGAGACGAGCATGAATGGACTATTTTTACCAAACGAGAAGATGTTTATACTTATATAGATGAAGTGATGGAAATAGGAAAAAGCAGAGGTGCAATTTGGATGGATGGGGTTCAGTTTAAATATAGAGAAAACGGAGAGGGAAAAATAAACAGAAATTAACTAGTGTCGGGTTTGTCTAACTTTAGTTGAGATTATTAAGGTAAATAAAAAAAATTTCAAGTTGGACTCTTTTAATTAGATGAATTTTTAATTAATTAAATTTGAATTTTTTTATGAATAATTTAAATTTATTTTAAATTTTAACAAACTGATTAAACTAAACAATTTTTATATTAAATTGTAGTCAAATTTTAAAAGATTCAAATTAAAACTCTAGATTTATTTAACATCCGATAAAAAAAAATATTAAAAAAAGTA
Organism: Pittosporum tobira; assembly: GCA_032359685.1. NCBI lineage: Eukaryota > Viridiplantae > Streptophyta > Magnoliopsida > Apiales > Pittosporaceae > Pittosporum > Pittosporum tobira. The sequence continues at coordinate 12,958 of JAUMHB010042779.1, forward strand.
ATGGGAAAAAAGTCGAGAGGATGCAGGAGGAGTAATGTGACTGAACAAACCATCCATCACCACTACTAAACGCATCCGTCTGTGTGTGCAGTGTCAAATCTTTTACCTTGTTAGTTACGTTAGATTTAATTACTGTGCAAAAGAAGAACGACTTCACACTAGTTACTGTATTTCATTTATACATGGATGGGAACACTCACTTTCAACAAGAGAAGACTTCTACTTGTATAGGATAGAAGGATTATGCGCCAGTGTTCTAAATATATCGTCTGATTAATTTATATTTAGACATTATACGGTGTTTTATCACCTATTTTAATTAGATGGCTAAGTTTTTTGAAGACGATTCGATTAATTAATATCCGTTTAGACGTTAAACTCTCGTTCAACCGAGCGAGTCCACCATTTTTAATGGCACTGCTATCAGAAAGCTATGTAGCTTCAATGAATTAAATTGAAGAAAAGAAAACTTACTCCATACTCTCTTCTCTGGCTGTTCTATAGCAGGTTTTTCTTTGACTAATTAATTTGGTAGTAGCCTGCAGCATTCATAATGATGGCTATTGCTGGTTCCAGAGATATCACTTTACCTTATACTAGTAAGTAGCAATAGAAGCTGATACTTTCTTGTAGTAGTATCATGTTTGCTTAATTTAGCAATCTTTCCTTTTCGCGTAGTGAGTCTTTTATTACCGATCAGAATCAGCAGAAGCACCCTTATTCGGCTTTTCTTCTACACCTTTTCTAGAAATTATTTGGCGGAGCTTAAGGGGGAGGAAAGGCCTAAATTATTTCATTAGATTATAGTTATTTTGTAAAATAAATTATTTAAAAATATTTGTTTTAGTTAATTTAAAAAAAAAAATATAAGTTAAAAGTGTAACAATATTTTTAATTTATTTAAAAAATTGGTTAAAAAAAAAAATACTTAATGACTTAACTATAATTAGTGGGACATAGAGATTATCAGAACGATGAATATAATTAATAAGTGTGATCTAATAATTTTGAAGAATACATATATTATTACTACTAGCAGCTTGCTCAGAAGATGAGCCTAGAGCGAGGTAAGGCTGTGAAGAGTAGCATGATTCGAAGTCGGGTACTAATCCTATATTCTTTTGATGATTTTCACGGTGAGAGAAAAACACTAGACAGACTTTGAAGAAAAGGCCTGGGGTAAAAAAGGCATATGAGCTTTTATTATAATTTTTAGAGTATGTATATATATATATATTTTTGAGTAAATTTCACTTAATCACTTAGAGTTTAAATCGATTTTTATTTGATAATTTATAGTTTAAAATTTGACACTTAATCATTTGTGATTTTAAAGTTAAGTGAAATTGTTAAATTTACTTAACACCGCCAAATTCAAGATGAAATGATAAATAATTTTATCGCTTATGATTTGAGCCGATCCTCACATGATTACATGTGGTTTAGAATGATTTTTACTTAATATTTTACTTAAATTTAACGGCGTTAAGTAAAACTTAAAAGTTTTATTTAATCTCAAAGTCACAAACAATTAAATGTCAAATTTTAAATGATATATAATCAAATAAAAATCTGTACAAACCACATATAATTAAATTAAATTTACCATATATATATATATATATATTTCTAATCCTCCCAGTGTTTGATTCCAATTTTAGACCCGACTAAATTTTGATTCGAGTTAAACAGGGGGAAGGAAGAGTGAGAGCAGCAATTATTCCCTACTGCTCACAGATCACACAGTATTCTATGCACTGTTGACGACTATTGTAACTGTAAAGCTAGTGCAACGCCTCTGATCAGGATATGTTTGTTTGATAATGCATATATAATTTTTAAAATTTATTGAATTTAAACGTAATACAAATATATGTTAAAAAAATAAATTTATAATTTATAAACTCAAAAAAAAAAATTAAAATTATAAATTTAAACAACAAACATAATTTTTAAAAGTTTGTAACAAACAATGCAGGATAGTTTTGTTCTGAATTGAGGGAGGAGGGAGGAGAGTGGGGTTAATTTGGTTGTAATCCATTAGTCTCGTAAAGATTATAATATTTATTTTTTTAAAATATTTTATAAAATTATAATTTTTTTTGAAAAATTTAATAATATAAATTATCTAAATTTTTTTTTTATCAAATATGATTCACTATTTCAATTATTATTTTTCTATTTAAAATTATAACATCAATATTATATCCCACCACTTCAATTATTATTATTTTTAATTATAATATTATTAATTTAATTAATATTTTTTTTAAACTATAACATCAAATAATTTTTTTAAAATTCTATAAATAATTAAAATATTATAATATTTTTGAAACAAATAAAATATTAATTAATTACTTTGCTACAGTAAGAGCTTTTAATACTGCTATTTGATAATCATCAATATATACACCTTTTATTTCAGATGTGACAATACATGGACAAGATCATGTCTATCCATCAATATTCAAAACTGCTACTACTACTTCTCAATACCTTTTTTAATATTGTCAGGAGTTTTCGTTTCTACTTTCTCATTCTCATAAAATGATAATAATTTAATTTTTTATGGATATTAAAAAAAAATTAAGTATAAATAAATTGTTTAAAATATTATTATAATTTTATATAATAACGTAACACCTATTATGTTTCAAAAATTTTAAAATATTTTAATTTTTTATAAAATTTAAAAAATATATTCTATATTATAATTTTAAATAATATAATAGTGATTGAAGTAGTAATATTATAATTTAGATAGTGAAGTAATATTTAAAGTTGTGGAGTATAGTATTAATATTATTATTTTAAATATATAAATAATGATTGAAATGATGAACGATAAAATAATGATAATTTAGACAATTTACACTATTAAATTTTTCAAAAAGAGAATATTATAATTTTTATGGAACGTTCAAAAAAGACAAGTGTTATAATTTGAATGAGACAGATGGAGTAGTTAAACCGGTAGATTATAGTGTTAATATTATAATTTTAATTAGTAAAATAGTGATTGAAGTAATTGATCATAATATTCAAATAGTGTATAAAGCCATGAAGTATAATGTTAAAATAGTAGATAAAGTGGTGAGTTATATTTGATAAAATAAAAATAATTTATATTATTTATATTATTAAAATATTCAAAAAGCATTATAATTATATTAAGATATCTAAAAAAAATGTGTTACAATTTTATTAAGAGGGATGAATCATATCCTTAGCAGCCCCTCAAGCAATGCGTACACTTATACTACTATATATGACTTGTTTAAATATACTGTTTCTGTTAATTAATACTCCCGTCTAAATTTAAATATTTTAATTTTTACATAATTTTTAAAAATGTTTTAAAAACATCATTACACATTATATTTTTTATATATTAATTATATTAAAAACTTGAACATATAAATACATGAGTCATACAAAATATTTGAAACATATAATACATAAATGTATTTTTTTAACGTTTAAACTCCGTATCAAGAAAACGAAAATAATATTTAAATTTTAACATAGAGATAGTGTATTTAATAAACCAATTTAATATGAGCATATTAAGTTTTAAGTTAATTAAGTATGTTTGTTAACTCAATCCCTGAACACTTGATAAATTAAATTACTTAAAATATTAAGCTCAACTTGTACCAAAAATTTTAAGCTTTAATGATTGAATATTTAATATGGTTAGCCACCAGAATCTTAAAATTAACTATTTAAATTCAAAAATAATCAAAATATTATAGGTTATGAACTTTTGAATATTTTATTTTTATGAGAAATTTATGTGTTTGTTTTTTTGTCATGACAAATAACTATTACAAATAAAAAAAAATTATTATATCAAATTCTTCTAAATATCAAATAACTTATCTAAATTAAGTACTTAGTTTTCAATTGACAAAAATGATGTTTCATTACTTAAAATTCAACAACTTAAAATTTTCAATTAAATACTCAGCCTCTTAATTCTTCAGAATTTAACTTTTAATTTTTGTCAAACACACCCTAAGTTGTTAATGATAGCGTGATGCTTCTTGATAGGGAGAGGAAAATTTAGATTTAGTTCATCTAAATTACACATTTTTAAAAATTTAATCTAATACATTAATATTAATATTTATTTATTTATATTTATAATAATTCAAATATGCTAATACATAATCAATAATATAAAAATATGATTTACAAAAAATTAAAAATTATTCAAAAAAATTACTGTTAAATAGTAATATAAATTTTTGAACATTACAAATTTAATAAAAATTACGTATGTATGATGTTTTAGGGGGTTTCACCTCGCGGCGCGGTTGCTAGTGGCTCCTTTGTACGGCATGTAAGTGGAGCCGTCGAGGTATGCCTACACTATAATGTTGTATTATAATGTTTAAGTAAAGGGCGGAGTCACGTTTAGGAGGGGCGGGATTAAAATCTCTTCAAATATTTTTAAAATATGTATTAAGATATTAAAATTTATAGAAATTACTCTTTCAATTTTTTTTAATCGTTTCACTCTATTAATTTTTATTTAAGATATTATAATTTTGTAAGTTTGACTTTGCCACCGATTATAATCTTTTTTTTTAGTAAAAAAAATAAATGAAATATACACACACACATACACACACACACTCTACTCTGTCTTGCTTCTGCTTCTTTTTTGCAGTTCAGTATGTGAAATTTTCATACTAGATATTGAGTTGAATTTAACGAGCTTTGCCCTTGTTCTTCTAGCAAATGCCGCTTATATGGCTTGTTGCCTTTTATTGGGCGTTTTGAGCTTTATCAATATGGTGCCTTTTGACCAAAGACATTACGTCACATATCATATTATTTTAAAAACTTCAAATATTTCCTTTATTTTTGTGTTAGTTTTGTGAGCAACGAAAAATAATGAGTTTGAAATTTTACACGCTTTTAAAATTATAAATTTTCGTAATAGTTGAGCGGATCTTCAATTACTTAAAAGAAAATATGAATTTTAAATAATTTAATTATTAAAACAACCAAAGCGGATGTAAATATGTGATGTGGTTTATAATTAGGGCGAATATTTATTTTTTATTTTTTGTTGCTAGTTTTACATTATCACCTCTCATCCACCATTTTTCATGTGAATGGATGTGTTGTGAAATTAATAATTTTTTCTAATGTACTCCTTCCCAAACTGACGCATAGCCTTCAAACTTGATCAAGAATGTTGCAAATTATCAAAACTAGAAAAATTGTAAAAAATTTATTGTG
>JAUMHB010042812.1:0-18203 GCA_032359685.1 Pittosporum tobira
ATGCAAAATGATTTATAGGTCAACTACTCCTAGGAAGACATAACTTACGGAGTACGCGTTAAGGTAAGGAGTACCATCTTTTTGGCTTCCACTGGAAGGAATATCTTTTGATCTCTATGTTATGCTATCATTTCCTCTTGTATGGAGAGGGAATGATGCAGATATTGGATAGAGATTACTAATGATTATTATTAGATATTATATGTTATTACCTATGGACAAATTAATTGTTTTTATATTATTCAGTTAGATATTAATAAGATAACATTAGCATTTGTGTCTAACTGTTAAGAGTTTTAGCTTTTAAATTTTTTAGTTAGACAGATGTAGGGTTGTTATTTCTTATATAAAGTCATGTATGCTTTATTGTTTTTCAATGAACTGATAAACATGAATTTTAAATTTGGTAGTTTGAGAGCCTAAAGTACATATTCTTTCTCTCCTAATTCCTTTATATCTTGTGGTGCATCAAAGACCCATCACAGAATGAAAAACCTAATACCTTAATTTCTTCCTGTATATCTTGTCTTACATCATAACACCTATCACAGTAAAACCTGATATTGTGCAACACGTACTACATTTTTGAAGTGCTTCAAGAAGATGCCTCAAAAGGACCCATCACAGAAAAAACCTATTATCTTAATTCATTCCTCTATATCTTGTCCTACATCAGAATAACTATCACAACAGTAAAATTTGATATTGTACAACGCATATTACATTTTTGAAGTGCTTCAAGAAGACGCCTCAAAAAGAAAGAATGAAAAAAAAATAAAAAATAACTAAGAGGAAAGCTTAACCAAGGATTTTTTGCATTAGAATTTGTTACTAGAGGAGGAACTAGAAATAGATGCTTGCCCATAAAACCATCTTGGATCCCAATTTGGTGAAGTTTGGTATAGAAAAATATTGCATCATGCAGCCTTGCCCATTTGTATCTAGATGAGAAAGATAAGACCATCTCGGATCCAGATTTGGTGAAACTTAGTATAAGAAAATGCTGTATCATGCAGCCAAAGAGTTGCATTGAAATGACTTCATCGAATTGACCTTCACCAAACCCGAGTTCTTATCTTTCATGGAACGCAATACACTATTGTGGACCTGAGCCAGACTTCAAAAATAAAATCCACAAATACCTTAACATCAAAAGAACTGAAAACTCAAGCACTCTTCGAACCGCTATACAAAGGCCTCATTGATCAAAAGCAACCACAATGATATCATTATTAGTGAATTAAAAATAATAATAATAATAATAATAATAATAAAGAAATAGAGAATCCACTTGTTTTGCATATTTTGTATTCAACTAATTTTGCTCCAGTCTCCGCATACTGTAGTAAACTAGTAATCTAAGCTCTAAGGTAACCAGGGCTGGACAATTATTAAGGTGACAGCCAATTGAGATCAGCATCATTAAGCATGATTTCTTCTAGATTTGCTATGCCGGTTAATAAGTTGAGTTTTCTGGAGAGATTTTGCTAATGATTGATGCATGATTTGTGAAGGATGGTGTCTGAAAAAACTCGAGGAAGCTACAAGTTATGACGTAGTGTTCGACTATGATGATGCTGGAACGAATGCTAAACATGATCCAAGAAGAAGGAGAGGTGGTAATCGTGGCAGGAACCCCTGAATCTATAATATGTCATACTTTTAAGTCCCAAATGAAGTGATACTATTATTCCAGAGATATTTTAATACTAACTGAGGCATATATATAGTAATAGTAGTATTGTACTTTCCATATATAATATAATTATGTTAGTGCTTCATATGAATTTCCTTGATTAATACTTCCTAATTTTGCAAGTGCAAGTGTCCTGTTGAGACTATAAAAGGTGATTTAGAATGGTAGTTCAGAACTCCAGGAACCTAATATTATGTTAAAGTTGGCTTTGGTATATCTTTATTTGTTTCAAGAATTTTTGAGTTATATCATTAATGGTATATTGTATTTCCTTTAGATATATGAAAACAAAAATTGTTTAATTATATTGTATTCTGATGATATATATATATATATATATATATATATATTGTTATCATACACACTAATTAAAAACAATTGAAAAGGTTAAAATAGGTAAATACTATCATTCAAATATTTCAGACACATCATTATCAAACACTTTATTTCATTTAGTGTTCAGTTTCATTCGAAATTTTTTATTTATTCAACTTATTTAGAAATACTTAACTATTCAAAAATTTTAATTCAGTTTTATCAAACAGTCTCACCTGCTCCCAAAAAAATTAAATAAATAAAAGGCAAAGGAAAAAAATGATAACCGAATATAATTTCCATCCTCAATCATGAAATCTAACACGCAACACAACTAAAAACGCAAATGTATTAATCACAAATAAGCCAGGAGGCTGCTCCAGCCGTCATTATATGACAAGCCAATAGTCAGTTTCAGCCTACCCAATTAGTTTGGGATAAAAACTGCAAATGAAATGAGTTGGATAATGTGAATGGTTATGCGAAGGTGTCCGCTATGTTCAAGTTAGATGTAAAAGTGCTCAGCAGTGGGTATAATATCTGTCTTCATTTGATTCTTTCCACATATAATACAACCTCACAATACCTCGTAAAAATAGGATCAACAACATCGGTTGCTTCACTATGCGAAGGTCCAAAACAATAAAATTTCTTACAATGCTCTTGCATTTCTCCCACCCTTTCGACTCACAGCCTCACAGAGTCGACATGGTAACGTATCTATGCTAGCTGCACGGGTTTTTCCGTAATTACCCATAACACCGCACCTTCTCCAAGCATGATACTCTGCATAGGCTACTGGATCATTAGCAAGAGCCTTCACGTAAGAAGCCAGTTCCTCCATTGTCCCAAATTTACTCCCATCTATGATCGAGTTTGGAGGTACAAAGTCCCAAACATTCAGAGCACCAAAATATATGGGTACTGCTCCAGAGTCTAAAGCATAAAACAACTTCTCCGTTACGTAGCTCTCAGTTACAGTGTTTTCGATTGCGAGGACAAATTTGTAGTGAGACATCGCGCAATGTAAGTGGTCCCACCATTTGGGAGGTTCATTGGGATCCTTGGCACATTCTGGGTATAGAGAGAGTGCCATGTCTAGGCCCCCGACATTGTTTAAGCACTTGCCGAAGGAGTGATGAGGGAGAAATCTGAGTAGACTTTTCGCAAGCTGGTTTCTTTTGGGAAGACATCGTGATGAAGACCAGTAAACAAGAGTTTCCTGAATTTGGAAATCGATAAATTGATCAATTTACAGCATCATGTTATAGTTATCACTTTTCGGTATTTTCCAAAATCGGAGTCCTTTTTCAAAAGTTCATTTTAACCAATTATTCTTTATAATATGAAATATATGATAAACTAATTTATTTTGAAGGGAACCATGGAAACTAAGCCTCTCAACTTGGATCCGGATTCAGTGATCTTAAGGATTGATTGACCATTTGTCAAGCTTATAGGAAACTGTTGCATTCATATAGCTGAGAGCTGCACATAAATGTCATTTGATATTTAAGTATGCACTACAATGCAAGTTTTTGCTATATTGATGAACGTTTTCTTTGTATGCTAGGCAAATGGTCAACCCATTCTTAACTTCACATAACACAAACCCCTTCACGTTAATGCATTAATTAATTTTAAAAAAATATGTGTAACATAGAGGAGCATAAATAAGAGAGATGTGACCATGTGGGGTTGATAAGAAAATATACGTTGTCTTTATAAGGGGACAAACGATAATTTCGATTGTTGTGAAAAAGACCACCAGCATAAGTTGTCTGAACGTCGTCTTTGGCATGATAGCTGATGAATAAATCCTCTACACCTGACCGCTTTCTACCAGCTTCAAGATCCATGTATACACGAAGCGGATCTCCACTCCTTCTCTAGCATACGTAAATGATATCACATATTAAAAAATTGTATAGGATATCAAGATGAATAAAAATCTAAAGATACTCAATTTTGCTGCCAACAAAATTAGTTACCCTTCTATAGGTAAGTTGATTTTGAATACAGTTTCATGTATATTTCGCAAAACAAGAAAGTCAAGACAACAATTGCCACAAAGAAAGAAATCGCAGTTGACACTAGATAACGAAAATAATAGAAATCACATCTGACACTAGCTAATGAAGATACTTCAACTGATGACTATGTATTCAAGATTTTGATAGCGAAATTAATTAAAATAAATTAAGAGTGAGAGAAAGATGAGAAGGAATACAATAGAAATTGCATTTGAAACTAGATAACTATGAAATTTCAACAGATGACTCCACATAATCCTGATTTTGATAGAGAAATCAATTATTTATTTATTTTAGTCAAGAGTCGAAGATAAGAACAAATACAAAAGATGAAACTGAAATAACAAGTCAAAAATTTGGCGCCGGTGACAAGTTCAGCCCACCAAGGTAAAATTACACACATAGAGGAGAATATCATTTATAAAACTTGGGAAGTATATGTTATCAGAGAATTTATTTATAGTATTAAATTTACAAACTTAGCACAAATTCTGTGATGGTGCCACATCAGAAGAGATTCATAAAAGGATTCCCGTTTTGGCTTTTTGAAATCGATTTTATTTGGAAGGTAAAACTCAAAAGCTCCCCCTAAAATTAAAGCATTTCCTTGTTTTCTGTCCTTCATAGGCTAACACAGTTGTCAAAATCTTACACTATACAACACATATCTTACGATTTGATACAATACAGGACCAATTCTATATGTATCACAAGATGCAAGTGCAACTTTTTGATTGTAGCTCGAAGCACGTCCGTTACTAATAATAGCGGAGTCCACCACTATTAAAAATCTTAAATTGTACTGTATCTTACGATATACATATCTTACGATACAATACGATTTACGATATGATGAAGATACATTTTTAAGTTGCTAAGGTCCTTATAAGACTTAAAAAATATTAAATTTTTTTTTCCCAGTAAAAGAGGAGTTCTGTATGATAAGCTTGAAGACGTTTTATGTTTTATGTTTTATGTAAGTTTGAAGTGACTTTTGCCCTCCACTTTGTAATTTTGGACTTAATTTCATTGTGAGTTTTATACTTTTATGGGTTGTTGTCTACTGAATTGAAGTTTCTATAGGTTTAGAAATGTAACAATGTGTTTTGCTTTTGTTTATGCATCTTATGATACGATTCACGAAGCCATATAAGATTATCAACTCGAGGATTTCAATACAAGATACGATTCACGATTTGACAACTATGTGGGCTAATGACATGCTTCAGTGACGCATGAGCTATAACTCTATAAGTTGCCTTCGGACATTTGTATGTGCCGACGAGGACAGTTTGTATCTGTTTCTCCACCGTCCAGATGCATGGAAATGCGGAATTTGTTAATTGGGGCTTTAGCCTTTTGGAGAATGTTGGGTTTGTCCTGTAGGAATTTAAGAGTTGCTTCTCAAGACCTTGGTAGGAATAGAGATGTTAAGGTGTTATGACTTTTGTCGTTTTTCCAGGTCAAGTCCCTCATCTCCTTAAGGAGATGGTCACCATTCTGATTACTTTATGGTCTTAAGCACCTAGTGCTTTGATGGTATGTCGTGTTCGGATCTTCAAAGGGACTGGAGGGCAGCCCTTTCCTAAGTGTATTGTATTTTTTATCTCTTTTGTAGTTAGGAGGATTTCTTGTACAGTAAATCATTTTTGAAATCCTATCAAGCATGAGAATAGTTCCTCAAGCAGCAGTCCACCCAAAAACATGGTCTTCGTTTGTATCCCAGTAGCCAAAATCCTTCCCACTCTGCTTCATATCATTTTCTGTCTCGTAATCACTCAATCCTGTCCTAATCAGCAATTGCCTGCACTGATTCATAAAGTAGACCCTCCGTTCCACAAAATCAGTCACTTTTCCAATATCGTAGACTATCTATACAGTTTTACTCATATGAAACATTTGTCGTTTACAATCCTATAATGAATCACTTCAATTTTAATCTTTTAAGATTTCCCAAACTGACTCTTAAAATTCGAAAAGGGAACTCATTTTATGGAAGGAGGGAGTATGAATGAATAATTCTGCACTAATCATTCTATGGATTTCTCTTGCTCTCCACACAATCATTAACTCAGTGGATAGAATTTACAGTGACTCTATTTAGAGATGAAAAGTTCAAAACTATCATCTTAGAGGGTTGTGGCCGCTTATAATATGATAGTTTTTAAAGTTTTTAAGTTAAAGCAGATTCCGAATGAGTGTAGTGTTTCTAGAGGAGTCCATGCTTTTGTGTCTGACAGTTTTCTGCATACACTACAAGGTTGCTGCCCCCTTAGCGGCTGCTTCTTGTTTTTGATAAATTTTCACTTATCAAAAGTAAAATGAAAAAAGAAAAAGAAAAAGAATGAGTGCTAGTGTCATTCTACAGTGCAACATATGCCAGACATATCTAAAGATGCAGTATAAGGCTAATACATTTGAAATCCTTCAAGCTGAAAGGATCCATTATTTCCCAAAAGCTTGTTACGTCTTCATAAAGAGGAAGCAAGCCACCTAAACTTGCCAGAGACGAAAGATAATCTCTGTACAACATATCTAAATTCTTGGTGTTTGGTGTTAAAAGTATCACTTTTCTCTTTGGACAAAAAGTGAAAAAATAGGCAAATGATGACAATGTGACATCAATAGTATTGTGGAAATCATACAGAGGCTAATTTCACCGAGGGTTTTTGAATGCAGACCTGAAACTACAATAGTTGTCTCTCATTTGTTGTTTGTGGACAACATTTTGATTTTTTGTACGGCAGAGGATGCACAAATGCAATATTTAAGGGGTGTTCTTTTGTGCTCTGAAGCAGTCTCCAGGCTTCAAATTAACGTGAACAAAAGTATTTTATACCTTGTGAGGGGCGTGCAGATAGTCAAAACATTCGCAGCTACTTTCAGTTGTCAAGTGGGGACGTTACCAGCAACTTTCTTGGGGCTTCCATTAGGCGCAAAGTATAAGATAAAGGATACTTGGTTTCCAGTGGTTGAACGAGTCGAGAGGAGATTAGCAGGGATGAAAAATAATTATATTTCTAAAGGGGACATGTAACTCTAATTAAGAGCACCCTCTCTAATCTCCCCACTTACTGTCTATCCATGTCTGTCTTGCCTTCTTCTATCAAGCTTCATACGGAGAAGCTTATGAAGGGATTTATTTGGTGACGCAACAAGGAAGGTCGTGTGTGTTCGGCGTCGGAGAAAGTTGGTTCAGGTATTAGAAATCTAGGTGTGTTTAATAATGCTCTTCTTGGCAAATGGTTGTGGAGATTTGTGGTGGAAGGTAATAGTTGATGGAAACAGGAGGTGATTAGTCAGTTTGGTATAATTCCCGGAGAATGGCAAATGGAACATGGCAGCGGTCCTTATGGGGTTAGTGTATGGAAGGCTATTGCCTAAGGGTGGGAGAAGTCTCTTATATTTTGGAGTGGGTGATGGTTCGAAGATTAGATTTTTGGCTCGGCCAGTGGGTGGGAGATCAGTTGCTAAAGGATAGGTACCCCAATCTTTTTGACACTGTTGTTGATAAAAAGGTGTTGGTAAGTGATTATGTGCCTATTTCAAACGGCAGAGAAGCGTAGCATCCGATTTTTTGGAGTGATTTTCAAGAATGGGTACTCGAGGATATTGACTCTTTATTAGCTGTGCCGGCAAAGATTGGCACTCCAAAGGGAAAACTGGATTATGTCCGTTGGAAGTTAGTTCTTATTATTCCCATTTGATGGGGCAGAGCAATTGGGTTTTTACTTGGCGGAATATTGGGTGCACAGGGGTCCCAAGGAAGATTGCATTCTTATCATGGACAGCAGCGTGGTTAGCTATCTTGACCCAAGATAATTTATGGAGGAGGGGTAAAGCCAGTGTGAACTGTTGCGTGCTATGTTGTAATGCCTGGGAAGAATCGACAGATCATTTGCTACTTCATTACGAGTTCATATCGGATATTTGGAGCCTTGAATTTTCGTTAGAGGGTATGACATGGGTCATGCCAAGATTGGTAACGAGTTTTTTGATGGCTTGGGAAGGTGTGAAGGTGAGTAGGGAGGTTGAGAAATCGATGGATGATGATCCCTCACAATGTGTGGTGGACTCCATGGAAGGAAAGGAATAATAAATGCTTTGAAGGTAAGGGGAGAAGCACTATTCAGATCCGATTCTTGCATTGAGTTTAATATGTTTTTGGATCAATGAAACTTTTCCAGGCTCCATTGTTCCATTTATGGAATTTCTAGAGGAATTCTGCTTAGGGAATTTTTAGTGAGTATTAGTGGAGTCCTCGGGGGGAGAGAGGTTATGTTCTGTCCGCCTTTTTTGTATACTTTGTGGGTCCATGAGTTTCACCACTTCTGGTGATTTTATGAAATTCTTACTACTTACCAAAAAAAATAAAATTTGACAAAAGCATACACTAAGCTTCATGAGGTGAGTGGCTATAATCTAACAACGATGACCTGCCGTTTGCCCAACGGGCTAATGCATGCTTAAAACTAAAAGACAAAACAAATCTATTGATAAGTGTTTTCCTTTTTCCAAATTAAAAATAGTATACCAAATCCTACTACCAAAAAAAGAAAAGAAAAAAAGATTGCCATCAATTATCACCATAACCACAACCACCATATACAAAATTCCTAAACGCCATTACACCAGGAATAAAATCAATGAATTAAGCTGTGAGTGGCAATTTTCTATAAGTGGAAATAGCATCCAATACTGCAAAGCTACGTTTTAGTTTCCTTTCACTATCCACTAAATCACTTATGAATTTGTTTAATTGACGAAATATATATATGCTAACAAATGCATATGATTTATAAGGATATTTACTATTTAATTTTCCATTACAATACATACTAGTAATGTTCCCACAACTTCTTCCCTGCTATGCTCATATCATTTTATCTGCATTTAGGTCTTTCAAATATAACATACTTTTTTCTGCTAGCATTAAAACCCTTACATCATATATCATCCACCCAAATCCCAAGCCATGAGGTTCGATCCTGCGAGGACACTCTTACCATTATAGCCACTCCAAAACCTCAAATCTAAAGTAAATTCTTAATTGAACATACATGCCTGCAGTCTACAAGAATTCAAACATTGTTTTCATATAAATTTATGATTATTACACACTTTTCAGCTGATATGTATTATAACTAGATATCAAGAAATTACCAATAATTTCAGAACAAATTGCGTAAGAGAGCTAACAAAACAACTTGATTATCAAATTGAACATTTAAATGGACAAATGTTATGATCATAAGTACCTGAAACGGAGGAGTTGTGGTTTCGAACAACAAAGCATCAGGCTTATCAACAAGAACCTCAGACTTAGTCCACAAACAACTCAATCCACACCGACATGGATACAAATTATCCAAATTATCAGGAATCCAAGTCCACCCTTTAACCAAAACCCCCACATGATTCATCTTCATTTCACTACACTCAAACTCCCCATCAACATCTTGCAAAGAAGACCCATTTTTCATCAACCCTTTATGTTTTTGTCTGAACTGAGAACAACCCACTTGAGAATCCCACTTTTTGTAGGCTCCAAACACGTTCTTAAATGGGTCTGGACTAGATATGGAATACAACAATGGGTGCCCAGTTGATGGGATTGAAGGAGAAGCAGTTGGGAAATCAAGAAAACCAGACAAGAAGAGGATTAGGAGGGCAAAACCCAACATTATTGTGATTGCAACGGAGTTGATGGATTTTAGTTTTAATGGCATGTTTTGGACAAGTTTACAATTGGGTTTGTTGTCCCCTCTCTCTTCCGGAAAGAGAGAGAAGAGGAGTTAGGGTCGGTCAGATCGGATGGGAGCGAGGACCATTTAGGCCGCCGGCAGGTGGAACCGTGGAAGAGTAAAACATGAGTCGTTTGTGAAGTTTAATTTCTTGTTTGACTTCATGTCGTTTTGCAATCTGATTTACTGTTTTTATTTATATATATATTTTTTTAATTTTGTAAATTTCGTATAATTTATAACATTTTTCAAATGAAACAAATAAATTCCTGTGGTTATGATATTAAATAAAACAATAATTTCAGTCATATTATCGTTTAAGTAGATGTAATTCATGAAGAAATAAAATTGTTTCAAATTATGTGTTCAAGTTCGCTATGTTGAAAATAGGAAAAATTGTGGAAAAATTATTCTCAAAAAACCTAAAGGAAAGTAAAACAAAAGAAAAAAAATAAATTTTTTTGTCTGTTAAAAAAAATTGTAAGAACGGTAATTATATACTCGATTTATTAATAAACGGAAAGAGCCAGAGAGATAAAGAGCCATGAGGCGTGCCAGGATCTATATTAAAACAAAATATTATTGTCTATTTAATAAATTTTTATTTGAAGAGATAAATATTTATTCGACCACTTTAAAAAATTTAGCCAAAGAGACTAAGGATAATAATAGAGTCAAATTGTTCGAGTTTGATTCAATATCACTCAGTTAAAAGTTCGATTTGAATTTAATTCGAAATATTAACATGTAGAATATGATCATTTTTTAAATTTTGATTAATTACTTGAACTTTCTTAAATTACTTTTTTTTATTAATATTTGACGTAACTCACTTGAAATCTTCAAATTAATCAGATTCGATTCGTATTTGTGTTTGACTCGATAGTTAAAAAAACATACACGAGCTTCATTTTAAACTCGATAAATTATATAAATTTAATCTGAGTAACGCATACTGGACTCAATTCCACCCCTAAAAGAGACCAAAATTATTAGAAGAATTATAAGCATATATATGAATAACCAATTCCAAAATGTCTTTCAAGATAATAATTTTCATATTTGGACCATAAATCTCTTTATCTTAATTTGATAAACTAAAAGACGCTCGAAAAGATTATAGGCATCTTTTTGTCTAGACCTTTCAAATTGTTACGAAGTCTCAATTCATCGACTACACTAGGAATATAAATTTTAATATTTGAAGCAAATATATTATAGGCTTGTCCATTCCTAGAGCGAATGTGGTTGTTACCTAGTAGCTTGTTGTTTTAATGATGAGCCTAGACCAATTATTCAAACATTGATTGCTGTTTAAATTATTTTCAATATCAACTATTGCATCAATGTCCTCAAGATCAGAGTCACGTATTTGTTCTTTAGTTATTCTTGTATTTATATTAGAATCTCTATGATATTATTATCCAGTTATCGTGTCATTTCTACCAACGATTCTCAGCTCTTCCAACATCTCTATTTGTCTATACATACTTTAAGCTCTTCACTTTTAGATGTCTCTAGAGAATAATTTTTAATAATTAAAGACCACACACACACACAAATATATATATCTATATATATATATATATAATAAGAGAACATTAGTCTGAATCTTTTATGCTGCTAGGTTAAATTCGAGCATATATAGGTCATTCAACTTTTTAGTTCTTTCTTCTATTGTTACTGTTGCAATGTCTATTGTTTCCATCTCCTTTTCTACTTCTCTCTCTAACATGAACCAAACAAACTTTATAATTCACATACATACTCTATCCTAATCGAAGAGTCTTGTGTCGAATTGAAGTGTTAGGAAAAAATGCCTAAGATTTGTTTTTAATTAAAGTTAATTTAATGTGATTTTGCCTTTATTTTTAGTTTGCAAAGACTAAATTTTTTTTTTTAATTTATGTTTCTATATCTGATGTCTCTATATTTAATTCCCTGTTAATGATCTTTTTCTATTCATATTAGTCTAAGGACATTGACATGTTGGATGTCGTCGTGAGAAGTAGTGACAAGAAATTGTTGAAAAGATTTGTAGAATTCTCAAATTCTTTATGATAATTCAAATACACTCTTATATGGACAAAATGAAAGAAAGAGATATACGAGTCTATTCACTAACATGTTTTGCAATTAGATTTCAAATTAATTGTTCCAAGTAACCACTACTCATGAACATAATTTTTATAATTTTTTAGTAGTGTTTAAAACAATGTTTTGAAACACGACCCGAACCGATGGTTCAATTGTTAAAACCCTAAACATGTCGATGGTCTTAGCAAAGTTGGACTAGAAAATCGGTTTAGCTCAAAAACCAAACAAATTTGTTGGATTGTCAGTCGAATTGTTCAACCAGTCGAATCATTCATTAGGTCACGGTTAGATTTGATTCATGATCGGCAACTGTGACACTCCTAAATTTGGATATCCATAATTCGACTTGAGTTGTCAATTTATTCACAACAAAATAACTTACATAAAACTTATAGGACTTTATTATGAAGTACACAAGGTTATAATAAAATACATCATATCACACTAGAGATATTAAACATGACATTTTTCACAAATTTATTATTCTAGAGAGGTACGCAACGAAAACATCTAAGCAACTGTATTATCCAGACCTGTAGTTCATTCCCCCAAATAACCCCGCTATCAATTATCTGCACCTAAAAGGAATATGAGACAAATGAGTAAACTCAGATAGCCCAGTAAGAGGCACCATGACTAAGAATAACTGAAACAAAAAAAAAATAAATTATCCATAGCCTTATAAATCAGCAAATTGAGTGTAAATGAGAATATAGACATATGAAATACTATCAATGTAACTGCAAGGGAAAGGTAAATACAAAAATAAAGCAGTTATAAATGTCTAAATTCTCCTGTCTTTAAACTGTCATCGGGATATCATTATTAGACATGTCAGCATACGTGACTTTACCACATAGGTAAACGCTACCAATATTATACATCTTTGTCCTCGGCTAAAGACAATCATAATTTAGTGATTATTTCACATGGACCAATAATATTAAATATATACGTCATTGTCATTCAGGCTAATGCATTCACAATCAAATCTAAATCTAAAATTTGAAGATCACTTAAATAATTAATATGCGGCTTTCAACGTCTGTAACAAAATTAGCCAAATATCAACAAGTTGAGAATCAAGAAATTTAGAAATTATTGTTACTCAAAAAGTAGTAACAATGGTTCAACAATTAAATTGTCAACATATGTTAAGGTCAATTATAATATTCAATCTCAAGATTTTTAAGGTTGAATAAAGTGTTTCTGGTCAAAATAATTTATTCAAGAAGAAATATTAGTATAACGTAAAGGTCAAATGATATTCTTTCAAGTGGAAGCAAAATGATGATACTTATTAACTTAACGCATAATCCGTAAAGTTATGACTTCCTACAAATAGTTGACATATAAATTATTTTGTATATTATAATATAATCAAATATAAAATATATTTAAGTATATAATTTGACTACAATTTACAAGTTCGTCAAACACCAATTTATAAATAAAATATAATTTTGTATGATTTAAGAATCATATTGAAATAAATTTGTTTAAAAATTTTGTAATAACTTGTCAAGTATTTGAAGAAGAGTAAAAATAAAGTTTATCATAAATCTTGCAAAGAAAGATTTCTCCTAAAATATTTGGTATTATAATTGTACTTTGCAAGTTTTGTACGTATTGCATAATATGATTTAAAATTATTTCATCAAAGACTATAAATAGAAATAAGTATCACTTGAAAGTTTATTACACTAACATTTGTATTTTCTTACAAAAATAATTTTTGAAACACTCAAGAAATACTCACAATAATTTTTTAATATCAAAGAAGCACTCAATATAGCATAAATAGAATGAAGTTAGGTGTGAAAATTATTCTTCTCAAGCCATCTATTATGCTAAAATTTTGTCCAAGTTTTCCCAAGAAGCTTAGTCAAAAATAATTCACCCGACAATTCCAACATAGGTTTATGTCAACTATTTTATTTTTTTTCAAAGTTTATTCATCTCATCTATCGAACACTATTTTTTGTCTCTAATAATACTAATATGCCAAAACTCATTTTCATAATTTATATCCACCAATATATTTTATCTCCAAAAATCATAACATGCCAAAATTTCATCTCATGCTTTATGCAAAATTATCATAAAATTCCAAAACTTCATCTCATACTTTATGAAAAATAATAATAAAGTAAAAATTTATTTCATACTTTAATAAAATCAAAACTTTCTTTAGTAAAGTAAAAACTTTATTTCATACTTTAATAAAATCAAAACTTTATTTCATACTTTATGAAAATAAAAATAGAACACAAATACTTCATGCTTTATAAACCAAAACTTCAATTGATACTTTATGCAAACATCAAAATTTCTTCCAAAAATTTTAATTCTTCCAGGGTAAACTTTCTACACCAAACGTCTTTTACACTCTATCACATATGATCAGATACATATATCTTTATATGAATGAATTTAACTTTTAAAACAATTTTCACCCCTTATCTATTATCTAATAAATATTACTTCTAACTGTCCATTAATTAATCATTCTATTTATTTGGAAATTAGCCACATATTACTTATAATTCATGCTCCACTAATAAACATCTTCCAAACTTTTCTTCCAATAATTTATCTAAAAATTCATAAATATCATTTATAGTAAATTTAATAATTTTCTCACTGACTTCTTAAATTATGTAATATATGACAATTATGCTATAACATATTTACCTTCATATAACTAGTGTTATACACTAAATATTATTGACACTACAATTATTTACTTAATAATTATTTCCAACACTGAAAAAATATTTAATACTATTG
Organism: Pittosporum tobira; assembly: GCA_032359685.1. NCBI lineage: Eukaryota > Viridiplantae > Streptophyta > Magnoliopsida > Apiales > Pittosporaceae > Pittosporum > Pittosporum tobira. The sequence continues at coordinate 14,676 of JAUMHB010042812.1, forward strand.
GCACTGATTATAACTAATTATTTATCAACAAAAAGAAATATATCTTAACTATTACTCATATTACTATTGTAATTATTGTCGCGATAATAGTATCGTAAAAAGTAATCGGTCAGTAAATATTGACTATTTGAGACTTATGGCGACTTAATAATTGTCCGACAATTTTTCTTGTGGGGTCCACACGTTTTCTGTTATCGAGTTCACAAATACTTTGTTGTGGGGTCTACTAATACGTTGTCGGCTATGTGTCATATCGTATGGGAACAAATATTCCCTGAAGTCAACGTTGACATTTTGTCGAAAAAATATTTGTACTTCAAACCCTATAATTTGTTTTATCTCTACCGATATCATACTGTTTAATATGTATAAATTTTATAAAATACTAAAAATATTGAGTTTTTACAACAACAGTCGCTGTGAGTTTCCTCTTCTCTCATCTTCATGATTTCATTATTAGCCCACCTTTATTGAATTTGTCAATGAGTTCATAACTTGCCATATTTTGATATATTGTCGGATTTGATTATAAATGTCAATAGAGGATGTTTAAGATTATGAAGTAGTATAGATATATAATACGGTGGTGGCGAGTGCACTAGATCTAAAGGTAGGTGGGTCTAGGTTTGTAAAGATAATATGGGGTTTAGAGTTGATTGAGCATATCTTTTATACCAAACTACAAACTTTAAATTTGGTTAGACTTATTAAATTGTATATATTAAAGTGGATATAATTGAATTAAATATATTAAATTGTATTTATAAATTATATAGTTTCATGGTAATATATAACGGGTTAACAATTTGTTACTTTTTGCATTTTTAATATAAATTATATATTTTTTAAGTTATAATAATAATAAGAATAATTTATTATTTTTTTTATCTTAAAAAGAATGAGCCCATATATTATTTTCATCATCCCAAAAAGAATGACTTACTACCACTTTTAGTTTGTAATTATTTTCTTATCTTCACTTTATGTTACATCAAAACTATTTTTTTTTCTCTCTATATCATTATAAAATATATTTACAAATACAATTTTGTCAAAAAATATACTCTCTCTTAAAAAGTTAATTTCTTTAATTTGCGTACTTTATCTATTTTACTCATCATTTTCGGGACGGAGGAAGTATATTATTATGACGTCACTAGTTTAATAACGGTTCAACCACTTGTTGAACTAATGATCCATCCACCTAGTTATATTTCCGGTTCAAGAAGAGTCCGGGTAAAGATATTAACGTGTATCTGAAACCATTAGTGGATGAACTGAATATGTTAGTTATGGCTTACAGGGCTCCCGACTTATGGTGTTTCCCTGAAGCATAACTTTCATTTGAAAGCGACTTTACTGTGGATGATTAATGATTTTCCTGCATTATGAATGATTAGCGGATGGTCAACTCACGAAAGTTTGAAAGTTTGTTAAGAAAAGGCATTAAGCTTCATTATGGTGGGAAGACTAATTACTTTGGATCTCATCTTAAATTTGTACTCATTCCTCACATATTCCAAAGTATGACAAAATAATTTTGAATACATATTATACAAAACTTATAGAGCACCTTTACATAGATACTTAATATTTTAGTAAAAGTTTTTTTTTTTTTTTGTAAGGTTTCACTTTTACGCTTTCACAAAAATTTTAAATTCTTAGAAATAAAGTTATTTTCATAATATTTTAAGTCATATGAAATTATGAAAGTATATTTACTGCAAATTGACATTTGAAAAATTCATGAACTCATAGAAGCTTTCATTTAAAATAAATTATTTTAGTAATCATTAATTAGATAATAATATACAAAATAATTTGTAGGTTGATCTCCTATTAAGTAGTCAAGACTTTATGAACCATAAAGTTAAGGTAAGGAATTGCATTCTTTTTCTTCCACTAAAATTAATATCATTACTTGACGTCTATGTTAAACTATTTTTCCTTTTCAAATAAATTCTTTGACTTTAAATATTTTTTTGTTTAGCGTTTTAGTTCTTGAATTTAGATATTGTAGTTAAGATTCAACGTATGTCGATAATTTGAACATGTGCTAACAATTTGGATAGTAGATCATTGTCACCACTATTTTAATAACAATAATTCTTAATTATATACACATATATGTATACACGCACATACGCTCTGTGACGACCCCATAATTCTCATCAACATCCGTGGAATTTAGTCGTCATCTATTATCATCTAAACTTCTTCGACTATATATTTTTTTGTTTAGTGTTTCTACTCTTGAATTTAGATATTATATTTAAGCTCCAACGTGTGTTAGACAATTTAGACATGTATTAACAATTTAGAGAGTAGACCATTATTACCACTCTTTAAGTAATAATACTTCTCAATTATACACACATATATACACGCTTTATGATGCCCCCAAGATTTCCATCAACATCCATGGAATTTGGTCATCATCTATGATTATCTAAACTTCTGAGTTGATTATCTTAGTAATTTTACCTGCTATATATTACATTGGATCTTATATGCAAATTTATATAGCGGAAGCCTAAATAGATTTATTTAAATAATAAAATCTTACACAATAGGTATTTATGTTGTTGTCGTAGAATTACAAATTTAAACACAAAAGAACTTAGAGTGATTCTTGAACTACATCTATTTATTTTATCATATTTATTCGATCTAATCCATATTTTTTTGTCGTTGCCTAATGTTTCCTCCAATTAGCTATTACAACAAGAAATAAAGTCTCAAAACAATTTTTTACTTTCTAATTAAATTTTATTATATAATTTTTTTTAAATTACAAAAAAAATAAAACAAAAAAAAATTAATCAAAGCCGTGCCTTGCACGAGCTTTTGAATTGTATATTTTGATGATTAACTGATTGATTTTGTTGAACTGACGGGTTTGGGCACTGCTACAGTGCTACGTAGTAACGTGGATATTTCTCATGGAGCATCCATCATATCGGATATCAAACCCGGGTAAAAATATCCGAATCGTTTATTTCACCGACTGAAAGCCAATTAGAACCCTAAAATGGGGGGAAACGGCCCAAAAAAAGGGTTATAGACGATGAAAATTAGTCTCCTCGCTTGCCGCCTATTCAATTCTTATTATATTACTCCTGCTATTGAACTCTTCTCAAAACCCTCATCCCCTCCGCTCTTTGGTCCCAAAATCTCAGTCACTATTAAATCCAAACCCCAAACCCTTGTATTCTTCAATTCGTTTAGAACAACAACAATGTCTGCTGCCTCTACGACACCATTGCCGTCATCTCCACCGTCCGTTGAAGTGAGAGAAAGTATTGAATTGACGGAGAAGGAGCGACTAATATTCGATCGTCTCCTTCAGGTTCTTCGCCATTTTAGTCTCGATACTCAACTCCGTGTCGCCGGCGGTTGGGTCCGCGATAAGGTATCTCTCTCTCTCTCTCTCTTTTTCTCTCTCTCTCTTTTTCTCTCTCTCTCTCTCTCTCTCTCTCTCTCTCTCTCTCTCTCTCTCTATATATATATATATATATATATATATAT